>JAUMJM010000155.1:0-260168 GCA_033558235.1 Neomorphus geoffroyi
CATGTTTTGGGGACTGCCCTCATTTTAGGGAGGGCCCCGTATCCTCCCCCCCATTTGAGCCCCTCTCCCCAGAATTTTGGGGTGTCCCCCAGATTTTGGGGACCCCCTCGAGATTTTAGCCCCCCCCCAAGTTTTGGAGACCCCCCCATATTTGGGCCCCCTCTCAAATTTTGAGGACCCCTCCATTTCTCCTGACAAACCTGGGATCCCCCTTGCATTTCCTCCCCCTCCCTTGTGTTTTCACCCACTCTCCCCCAGATTTTGGGGCTCCCCCCTGCATTTTAGGGACCCCCCAGATTTTGGGGTCCCCCCGGATTCTGGAGACCCCCCCAAATTTTGGGGACCCCTCCATTTCTCCTGACAAACCTGGGATCCCCCTTGCATTTCCTCTCCCTCCCTTGCGTTTTCACGCCCTTTCCCCCAGATTTTGGGGCTCCCCCCTGCATTTTAGGGACCCCCCCAGATTTTGGGGTCCCCCCATGTTTGAGGCCCCCCCAAGTTTTGGGGATCCCCCCATTTCTCCTGACAAACCTGGGATCCCCCTTGCATTTCCTCCCCCTCCCTTGCGTTTTCACCCCCTTTCCCCCAGATTTTGGGGTCCCCCCAGGATTTCGGGGTTCCCCCCTCAGGATTTTGGGGACCCCCCCGGGTTTTGGGGGGGTCACTGTTTCTGCTGCAGGGCCTCCTTGCGCGCCGCGTCCTGCAGGAGCTGCGTGTCCACCTCGTCAGCCGGGAGCTGCACGTAGCGCACCACCGACCCCCGGATGAAGCAGTTCTTCACTGACAGCTGCGGGGGGGAAGGCACCCCAAAAATTTAGAGACCCCCCCTGCACCCCCAAATCCTCACAGACCCCCCCCCCCCAACCCCCCCAGAGCCCCAGGAACCCCCCTAAAACTTCCAGGAACGCCCAAGAGCCCCCCAAGTGAAGCCGTTCTTCACCCACCAAGCTGCGAAAAGAGGGGGACACCCCAAAAATTTGGGGACCCCCCCTGCACCCCCAAATCCTCACAGCCCCCCCCAACCCCCCCAGAGCCCCAGGGAGCCCCCCAAAGCCCAAGAACCCCCCCAAGAATCCCCCATGTCAACCCCCAAGTGAAGCCGTTCGTCACCCACAGCTGCGAAAACGGGGGGAGGGACCTCAAAAATTTGGGGACCCCCCCCGGGGACTCCAAAAGTTTAGGGACCCCCCCGAGACCCCCCCAGAGCCCCAAGAACCCCCCAAGAATCCCCCACGTCAACCCCCGAGTGAAGCCGTTCGTCAACCACAGCTGTGAAAAAGAGGGGGAGACCCCCAAAATTTCTCCCTCTTTGCCCCCCTGGGACCCCTATTTTTCCTCCCTGCCCCCCATGCCCCCCCCCCCATTCCCTCCCTCTCTCCTCCCCCTTTGCCCCCCCCCACCCCCCCATTCCCCCCCTTTTGCCCCGCCCGTGCCCCCCACCATGTGGGGGTTTTTCTCGGGGTCGGTGACGCTGATGTCGCTCAGTTTGATGTTCAGGTACTGGGGGGGGGGAGGGGGGGGGAGCCCTGAGAGCCCGGACACCCCCGGACCCACAGAGCCCCCCGAGACCCCCCTGGACACCCCCAAGACCCCCAGAGCCCCCCCGGACACCCTCAAAACTCCAGACCCCCCCCCGAGACACCCAGACACCCCCAGACCCCCCCCTGAGACCCCCAGAGCCCCCCCAGACCTCCCTGGACCCACAGAGCCCCTCCCAACACCCCCTGAGACCGCAGACCCCCCCTCCCCCCGGAGCCCCCCCAGACACCCTCCGGACCCGCACACCCACACAGAGACCCCCAGAGCCCTCCCCGACACCCCCAGACCCCCCCCCCCCCCGGAGCCCCAGAGACCCCCCAGACCCCTCCTGGATACTCCCAAGACCCCCAGAGCCTCCCAGACCCACCCCCAGACCCCCAAGAGCCCCCCCAGACACCCCAGACCCCCCCAGAGCCCTCCCCGACACCCCCAGACACCCCCCCCCCACCCCCGGAGCCCCAGAGACCCCCAGAGCCCTCCTGGACACCCCCCAGACCCATAGAGACCCCAGACCCACAGTGACCCCCCAGCCCCCCCTCACCTGGTCCACGGAGTGCAGGGTCCCACAGATGCTGGGGGGGCAGAGGAGGGGGATCAGGGGGGCTGGGGGGAGCCCTGGGGGGGGGGGGCTGGGTGGTTTTGGGGGGGGTTATGGGGGTCTGGGGGGTTCCCTGGGGGTGGAGGCAGGGGGTTCAGGGGACTCCCGGGGGTGTCCCTGGGGGGGGGTCTGGGGGTCCCCTGGGGCAGGGGGACATGGGTGGTTTGGGGGAGCGTCTGCGGGGGGGGGAGCCTGGGGGGGGAGGGAGGCAGGTGGTTCAGGGGGGTCTCGGGGTGGGGGGTCATGTGGGGTTGGGGGGGTCCCTGGAGGAGGGGGGACATGTGGGGTTGGGGGGGTCCCTGGAGGGGGGGGGACATGTAGGGTTGGGGGGGTCCCTGGAGGGGGGGGGGAACGGGGCGGTCTCAGGGCGGGGGGGGGGGGGTGTCGTGGGGTTGGGGGATCCCAAGGGGGGTGTCCTTGGGGCTATGCGGTCCCAGGGATTTGGGGGGGTTGGGGTTCTCGGGGGGTTCGGGGGGTCCCAGGGGGGGTGTAGGGGTTGGGGGGGTCTCGGGGGGTCCCAGGGGGGTTATTGGGGGTACGGGGGGGTTATTGGGGGTCCCGGGGGGGGGTTAGAAGGTATGGGGAGAGGGGGGTTGGGGTCCCGGGGGGAGCTGGGGGGGGGTTATAAGGGTCCTGGGCGGGGTTGTGGGGTCCAGGGTGGTTATGGGGGTCCGGAGGTGGGGGGGTAGGGTCCCGAGGGGGGGTTGGGGAGTACAGGGTGGTTATAGGGGTCCCGGGGGGGGCGTGGGGGTTGGGGGGAGTCCCAGGGAGGTGTGGGGGTTGGAGGGTACAGGGCGGCGTTGGGAGGGTCCCGGGGGGGTGTGGGGGTCCCAGGGGTGGTTGGGGGGTCCCGGGGGGGGGTGGTGGGGATTGGGGGGGTCCCAAGGGGTGTGGGGGTCCCAAGGGGGTTGGAGGATACAGGGGGGTTGTGGGGTACGGGGGAGGTTAGGGAATGCAGGGTGGTTATGGGGGTCCCGGGAGGGGTGTTTGGGGGGTCCGGGGGGGGTGGGGGTGCCCCCTCACCTCAGGTCGTTCTTCAGCTCCACCACCACGTCTTTGCCCACCAGGGACTTGAAGAAGGAGTAGAAAAGCTGGAGGGGGGGGACAGGGGAGGTCAGGGGGGTCTGGGGGGTCATGGGGGACGGGGGGGGCCACACACGAAGGGGTCGGGGAGGGGGTCTTGGGGGAAACAGGGGCTTTGGGGGGGGCAGGAGAGGAAATGGGGGGGTCTGGGGGGGCCACGGGGGGCACAAGGAGTCTGGGGGGGCACAGAGGGGTGCTGGGGGGCCACAGGGGGTCTGGGGGGGCACGGGGGCCACAGTGGGGGTTTGGGGGGGGCACAGGGGGGACAGGGGTGGTACAGGGGTCACGGGGGGGCACAGAGGGGTCTGGGGGGGTACGGGGGGGCACAGGGGGTCTGGGGGTGCACAGGGGGGTCTGGGGTGCTGGGGGGGGCACAGGGGGGACAGGGGTGGTACAGGGAGGTTGGGGGGCACAGAGAGGTCTGGGGGTGCTATGGGGGCACAGCGGGGGCACAGGGGGTCTGGGGGGGCACAGAGGGTTTTGGGGGGGCACAGGGGAGTCTGGGGGTGCTGGGAGGCACAGAGGGGTCTGGGGTGCTGGGGGGGCATGGGAGGGTCTGTGGGACACGGGGGGGCACGGGGGCGGCACAGGGGTGGGGGGGCGGGGGTGTCTGGGGGTCACTAGGGGTCACGGGGGTCAGAGAGTCACAGGGGGTTGGGGGGATCGGGGAGGGGGGTGTGAAGGGGACACTGGGGGGGGGCCTTAGGGAACCCCAAGGGACCCCCCCTTTCCCTCCCCCCCCTCACCCTTTCTCACCATCGCGGGCCGCCGCGACCCCTCCCCCACCCGCGCGCCTGGTTGCCCCCGCCCACTTCCGGTACAACCCCCGCCCACTTCCGGCTAACCCTCAGCACTTCCGGCCCAAACACCGGTCACTTCCGGCCCCAAACCCCGCCCACTTCCGCCCATACCTCGCTCCCTTTCCCGCAGGCCCCGCCCCCTTTCCCGCAGGCCCCGCCCCCGGAAGTGACTCAGCCGCCCCCGCGCGGGAAAAGGGTGGGGGGGGAGGGGACCCTAATGAGGCCCCTAATGGGGACCCCCGCCCCCCCCCCTCCCTTCCCCCCGTGTTTGTGCCACGTGACCCCACGGCCCGGTGACCCCTCCCCCCCCCCCCGGGACAAGGGGGGGGGGGGAGGGGAAAGGGAGGTCCCAGGGTCCCCGGGGGGGCACGAGGAAGCCATGGGGGTCCCCGTGTCCCCCTGTCCCCCCGTGTCCCCTGTCCCGTGTCCGTGTGTCCCCGTGTCCATCTGTCCCCCATGTCCGTGTGTCCTGTGTCCCCATGTCCCCATGTCCGTGTGTCCCCCTGTCCCCATGTCCGTGTGTCCCTGTGTCCCGTGTCTGGGTGTCCCCCCGTGTCCCCCTGTCCCCGTGTCCATGTGTCCCTGTGTCCGTCTGTCCCCATGTCCGTGTGTCCTGTGTCCCCATGTCCCCATGTCCATGTGTCCCCCTGTCCGTGTGTCCCCCTGTCCCCGTGTCCGTGTGTCCCCATGTCCCGTGTCTGGGTGTCCCCCCATGTCCCCCTGTCCCGTGTCCGTGTGTCCCCGTGTCCGTCTGTCCCCCATGTCCGTGTGTCCTGTGTCCGTGTGTCCCTGTGTCCCCGTGTCCCCCTGTGTCTGTGTGTCCCCGTGTCCATGTGTCCCCATGTCCCCATGTGCCGTGTCCCTGTGTCCCCATGTCCGTGTCCCCATGTCCCCGTGTCTGTGTGTCCCCATGTCCCCATGTCCCCATGTGTCGTATGTCCTGTGTCCATGTGTCCCATGTCCGTGTGTCCCCGTGCTCCCATGTCTGTCTGTCCCCCATGTCCCCGTGTCCCATGTCCGTGTGTCCCATGTCCCCGTGTCCCCGTGCCCCCATGTCCCCTGTCCGTGTGTCCCCATGTCCCCCATGTCCCCATGTCCGTGTGTCCGTGTGTCCCCGTGTCTGTGTGTCCCTGTGTCCCCATGTCTGTGTGTCTCCGTGTCCCGTGTCCGTGTGTCCGATGTCCGTGTGTCCCCATGTCCCCATCTCCCCTGTGTCCCCATGTCCCCATGTCCCCGTGTCCATGTGTCCCGTGTCCATGTCCCCGTGTCCCTCCCCGGACGGGCCACCCACGCGAGGCCGTGCCGGGTGGGGACCGGGAGGACCGGGCGAGCGACTCCGTGACGTCACCGTCCCCACGGCCCCGTCCCCCAACCCCCGGGATTTAAGGGTGGCCCCGCGGCCCCGGGGGGACGGACAGACGGACACGGAGGTGAGCGGGACACAGGGACACGGGTGGGGATGGCAATGGGATAGGGACATGGGGACAGGGATGGGGACATGGGGACAGGGATGGCACTGGGATGGGGACACAGGGATGGGGACACGGGGGGGATGCAGGGACATGGGGACAGGGGGACATGGGGACAGGGATGGGGACACAGGGATGGGGACACGGGGACAGGGATGGCACTGGGATGGGGACATGGGGACAGGGATGGGGATACGGGAGTGGGGAGACAGGACAGGGATGGGGACATGGGGGGATGCAGAGACACAGGGACAGAGGACAGGGATGGGGACAGGGGGACAGCTGTGGGGACAGGCTTGGGGACAGGCTTGGTGACACAGGACAGGGATCGGGACACTGGAGGACAGGGGGATGGGATGGGGCCATCAGGGTGGGGACATGGGGACACGGGGACACGGAGACAGGAACATGGGGACAAGGCCAGGATGTGGGGATGGGGTTGGGGACACGGGGACACAGGGCTGGGCCAGGATGTGGGGACGGGGTTGGGGACGCGGGGCCGGGACGCGGGGGGTTGGGGTCAGGATGTGGCTGTGAGCAAGAAGCGGGAGGGGGGGGCAGAGGCTTTGTCCTTGTCCCCTCTGTCCCCTCTGTCCCCTCTGTCCCCTCCTGTCCCCCCTGAGCCCTTCTTTCTCCTCTGGCGCCCCTATGTCCCCCCCATCCCCCCTGTCCCCTCCCCCCTCCCCCCCTGTGACGCCTTGACCCCTGACCCCCTTATGCCCCCCACCCCCCCTTTGTCCCCTGTCCCCTGCCCCCCCGTCCCTCCATAACCCCCCCCACCCCCGTGACCCCATGACCCCCCGTGACCCCCCGTGACCTTTGACCCCTGCCCTGTGCCCCCAGATGTGCGCTCAGTGCGTGGTGGATTTGCTGCGCTGGGTCTGGGGGATCGTGCGGCGCCTCCTGGGGGGGCACGGAGGTGAGAGGGGGGCATGGGGAAGGGGGGCGAGGGGAGGGGCACAGAGATGAGGGGGGCATGGGGGGGGCATGGGGAGGGGGGCACGGAGGTGAGATGGCGGCATGGGGAAGGGGCGAGGGGGGGGGCACAGAGATGAGGGGGGCATGGGGGGGGCATGGGGAGGGGGCACGGAGGTGAGATGGCGGCATGGGGAAGGGGGCAAGGGGGGGGGGGCAACGGGGGGGGCATGAGGAGGGGCGGGGGGGGGCACGGAGGTGAGGGGGGGGGCATGGGGGGGCGAGGGGGGGGCACGGAGGTGAGGGGGGGCATGGGGGGGCATGGGGAGGGGGCACGGAGGTGGGGGGGCTTGGGGGGGGGGAGGGGAGGCACGGAGGTGGGGGAGGCATGGGGGGGTGAGAGGGGGCATGGGGGGGGTGAGGGGGGGATGGGAGGTGAGGAGAGGGCCATGGGGGGGGGGGCCCAAGGAGATTGTGGAGGTCAGGGGGGCCAAGGGGAGGGTGAGGGGGGGCGGGGGGGGGCATAGAAACATGGGGAGGGGGGCTGCTGGGACCTGGGGGGGGGGGGCACATGGGATCCAAGGGGGGGACATGGGGAGGGGGGGGGGGCTGGGGACCATGGGAAGGGGGGGAGGGGGGCCACGGAGGGGTGTGTGGGGGTGTCTGGGTCACCAGACCACGTTGGGGGGGGTCAAAGGTCGCCACTGACCCCCGCCTCGCCCCCCCTTCCCCCCTCCCCAGGGAACCCCTCCCCGCCCAAACCGGCTGAGAGGGCGACGCTGGTGCCCGGCAAGGAGGACTGAGACCCCTAGGACCCCCCCCGGGACCACCAACACCCCCCCGGGCCCCCCCGGGACCCCCCCGGGGCAATAAATGACCTTGAACCCGTGACCAAGGCTCTGTTTGGGGGGGGGGGCAGGAATTGGGGGGCAAGTACATAAGGGGGGGGGGGGGTGTTGAAAGGGGATGCCCCGCCCGCCTTCCTTGCCTCCGCCGCCCCCCCCCCCCCCGCGGGGAAGGGAGGTCCCTGCTCTCTGCTTTGTGTCCAAATCCCCCCCCAGGGGGACTGCTTGGGGGGGTGGGGAGGGTCTATGGGGGGGGTCTATGGAATGGGGAGGGGTGTGAGGGGGTGGGTAGGTCCTGGGGGCCTCCTGGGGGGGGTCCTGAGGGATTGGGGGGGGGGGGGGAGGGATTGAGGGGCTCCAGGGGAAAGGGGGGGGTCCTGGCAGATGGGGGAGGGGGGGTGCGGGGGGTCCATGAGGGATCTCAAGAGGCCCGGGATGGGGGTTCAGGGGCTTCATTGAAGCCCAGCCCCCCCCAACCCGACCCAGACACAACTCGACCCAACCCAACCTGTCCCAACCCAACTCAACCAACCCAACCCACCCAACCCAACCCGTCCCAACCCAACCCAACCAACCCAACCCACCCCAACCCAACCAACCAAACCCACCCAACCCAACCCGTCCCAACCCAACTCAACCAACCCAACCCAACCCATCCCATCCCATCCCATCCCATCCCATCCCATCCCATCCATCCCAACCCAACCCATCCCATCTCAACCCAACTCATCCCATCCCAACCCAACCCATCCCATCTCAACCCAACTCATCCCATCCAACTCAACCCAAACCATCCAAATCCAACTCAACCCAACCAAACCAATCCAACCCAACCAACCCATCCCATCCCATCCCATCCCATCCCATCCCATCCCATCCCATCCCATCTCAACTCAACCGAACCCAACTGAACCCATCTCAACTCAGCCTAACCCAACCCAACCCAACACAACCCAACACAACCCATCCCATCCCAACCCAACCCATCCCATCCCATCCCATCCCAACCCATCCCATCCCAACTCAACCCAAACCATCCAAATCCTACTCAACCCAACCAAACCATCCAACCCAACCAACCCATCCCAACCCAACCCATGCCATGCCATGCCATGCATGCCATGCCATGCCATGCCATGCCATCCCATCCCAAACAACCCATCCCATCCCATCCCAACTCAACCCAACTCATCCCATCCCAACTCAACCCAAACCATCCCAATCCAACTCAACCCAACCAAACCAATCCAACCCAACCAACCCATCCCAACCCATCCCATCCCATCCCATCCCATCCCATCCCATCCCAAACCAACCCATCCCATCCCATCCCAACTCAACCCAACTCATCTCATCCCAACTCAACCCAAACCATCCCAATCCAACTCAACCCAACCAAACCGAACCAACCCATCCCAACCCAACCCATCCCATCCCATCCCATCTCAACTCAACCCAACCCATCCCATCCCATCCCAACTCAACCCAACTCATCTCATCCCAACTCAACCCAAACCATCCCAATCAACTCAACCCAACCAAACCGAACCAACCCATCCCAACCCAACCCATCCCATCCCATCCCATCCCATCTCAACTCAACCCAACCCAACCCATCCCAACCCAACGCAACCCAACCCAAACAACCCATCCCATCCCATCTCATCCAACCAACCCAAGCCAACTCAACCCAACCCAACCCAACCACAACCCAAGCCAACTCAACCAACCCAACCCAACCCGACTCAAACCAACCCCTAACTCAAACCAACCCAACCCAACCAACCCAATCCAACCCAACTCAGCCCAACCCAGCCCAACCCAACCCAACCCAACTCAGCCCAACTCAGCCCAACCCAACCCAACCCAACCCAACCCAATTCAGCCCAACCCAGCCCAACCAACCCAACCCAACCCAATCCAACCCAACTCAGCCCAACCCAGCCCAACCCAACCCAACCCAACCCAATCCAACCCAACTCAGCCCAACCCAACCCAACCCAACCCAACCCAACCCAACCCAACCCAACTCAGCCCAACTCAGCCCAACCCAGCCCAACCCAACCCATCCCATCCCAACCCATCTCAACCCAACCCAACTCAAACCAACCCAACCCAACTCAAACCAACCCAACCCAACCAACCCAACCCAACCAACCCAACTCAACCCAACCCAACTCAACCCAACCCAACTCAACCCAACCAACCCAACCCAACCAACCCAACTCAACCCAACCAACCCAACCCAACTCAACCCAACCCAACTCAACCCAACCAACCCAACTCAACTCAACCCAACCAACTCATCCCATCCCAACCCAACCCAACCCATCCCAACCAACTCAACCCAACCCAACCCAACCAACCCAACCAACCCACCCAACTCAACCAACTCATTCCCCCCCGCCCCCCCAGAGCTCTCAGGGAGGCTCTGCCCATTCCCGACACCCGTCGGGATTTTTATTCATTGTCAGAAACATCCAAAACGACCCCGGAAACAAAGGAGGAGCCCCTGCCCCACTGCCCCCCTGCCCATGTCCCCCCCTAATGTGTCGTGTCCCCCCCGTGTCCCCCCCTGAAATTCCTGAGGTTCCCCCAGGAGCTGCCAAATCCGCTGGGTTTGGCCCAAAAGTGGAAAACAGCGTCCTGGGACCGAGGTGGCACCGTGACCTCCAGACGAGCCTTGGGACACTGAGGTGGCACTGTGACCTCCAGAAGGGCCTTGGGATGCCGAGGTGTCACCGTGACCTCCAGATGAGCCTTGGGACGCCGAGGTGGCACCGTGACCTCCAGAAGGACCTTGGGACGCTGAGGTGGCACCGTGACCTCCAGAAAGACCTTTGGATGCCCAGGTGGCACCGTGACCTCCAGCTGAGCCTCGGCCATCGCTCACAGCTGCTCGAGGGTGGCAGCCTGGACCTCGGGGTCCCTCCGCGCCCCGTGCCACGCAGAGGTCCCGGTGCCCCCCCGGGTTGCCCTGCAGGGGTGGCACAAGGGCAGCAGGGGTCCGTCCTCGCTGGGTACGCGCGGAGGGGCCGGGGGTGCCGTCAGGCGGAGCTGGGCGATGGGCCCCACGCGGAACCAGGGACGCAGCCTCTCGCTGCCCAGCGGCGCCAACGGGAACGCAAAGAGCAGCTCCTGGTTGCCCGCGTTGAAGAAGGCGACCTTGAGCTCTGCCACGTCCAGGTAGACCCTGATCACCCGGGGGGTCTCGGTCACCGCCAAGGCCGTGTGGTCCGGTGACGTCAACGCCCAATATCTGCCGCCGCAGTGGAAGAGCGCCAAGATCCCGTCTTGGGGAGCGGGGTTGATCCACCCTTTCCTCCTCGCGGACTCCTTGGCCACCCCCACGGCCCAGACGCCGCCGGGCTCGGTGCCCACGTCCACCTGCCAGAAGGTCCGGCCGGCGGCGAAGCGCTCCCGGCCCAGGACGCAGTGGTAGGTGTCGTAGCGCTCGGCGCGCTCGGGCACGGAGCGGCGCCTGTTCCCGCGATGCACGCTCTTCCCGTCGGATGAGAGGATGAGCTGCGGGTGTGCCGTGTCCTCGTCCAGCGTCACGTGCACTGCGCGGGGAGGACAACGCGGCTGGAGACCCTGCCGTAGCCTTGGGACACCCCCCTCCCGTTGCCTTGGGAGACCCCACCTGGGGATGGGACCAGGGGCATCACCTGGGTGGGACCAACCAGGGGCATCACCTGGGATGGAACCAGGGGCATCACCTGGGTGGGACCAGGGGCATCACCTGGGATGGAACCAGGGGCATCACCTGGGTGGGACCAACCAGGGGCATCACCTGGGGGTGGCACCAGGGGCATCACCTGGGATGGAACCAGGGGCATCACCTGGGTGGGACCAACCAGGGGTGTCACCTGGGGGTGGGAGCAGGGGCATCACCTGGGTGGGACCAACCAGGGGCATCACCTGGGTGGAACCAGGGGCAACACCTGGGATGGAACCAGGGGCATCACCTGTGTGGGACCAGGGGCATCACCTGAGGTTGAGGTTGACCCCCCTCAGCCCTTGGGGTCAAGACTTTGGGAATGACCCCAAAAAGAAGACAAAAACGCTGAGTCAGCAGAAACATGAAGCCCAACCCATGGGAGATGTCGGGGTGCGGAGGCTCCGCCCCCCCCATCCCCACCTCCCACCCCCAGGGACAGAGACACCCCCAGGTGGGGCAGGACCTGAGAGCCAGGTACCTTCTTCCACTGGGACGATGAGGTTCCTCCACCCTGAAACCAAGGAGAAGCACCTGAGGCTCCTGAGCTGGGGGGGAGGGGGGGACATGGGGGGGGAGGGGACATGGGGGGGGTTCCCTTGGGTTTCAGACCTCCCCGATTTAACTCATTAAACCACACACCCCCCAAAAAAAATGAGGCCCTGGACCTCCTTTTGGGTCCGTTCCATGATTTTTAAGACCTTAGGAGTGGGGTCTGTAACCGGTGTTGGGGGGGGGGAAGGACACTGAGCCAAAGGCCACACCACCCCACCAGGACCCTCGGTGCTTGGGGGGGGTGGGGGTGGGGTGCAAAGGGCGAGGTGTGACTCACGGAGCTCAGCGCGGTGTTTCTCTGAAAAAAGAGAGGGGACTGAGTTGAAACGATGCCTTTCGGGGTCACCCCCTCCACCAAACGTGGGGTCCCGGGGCCATCCCCGAAGCCAAGGGTCTGCGGAGACGTCCCGCAATTTGGTGGGGGTCCCCAATGGGTACGAAGGAGTTGGTGGGGGTGGGGGGAAACGAGGGGTTGGGGGGCACCAAGGGGCTGGGAGTCACCAAGGGGGTCAGAGGGCACCAGGGGGCTGGGGGTCACCAAGGGATTGGAGGGCACCAAGGTGTTTGGGGGCACCAAGGGGTTGGGGGACACCAAGGGGTCAGGGGTCACCAAGGGGTTGGGGGGCACCAAGGTGTTTGGGGGTCACCAAGGGGGTGGGGTCACCAAAGTGTTTGGGGCCACCAAGGGGCTGAGGGTCACCAAGGGGTTGAGGGGCACCAGGGGGTTGGGGGGCACCAAAGGGTCGGGGGTCACCAGGGGATTGGGGGGCACCAAGGGGTTTGGAGCCACCAAGGGGTCGGGGGTCACCAAGAGGTGGAGGTCACCAAGGGGATGGGAGTCACCAGGGGATTGGGGGGCACCAAGGGGGTCAGAGCCACCAAGGGGTTGGGGGTCACCAAGGGGTTCGGAGCCACCAAGGGGTCAGGGGGCACCAAGGGGTTGGGGGGCACCAAGGGGTCAGGGGGCACCAAGGGGTTAGGGGTCACCAAGGGGTCGGGGCCCGGCCTCATCCCATCGTTGGGCCCCACCTCATCCCGAGGGGAATGAAGGGCGGGGGAAGGTCTTCTCCTCCCCCCGGGGTGGTTTTGGGGGGGGTGGGAGGGGTCTCTCACCAATTTCCGCCTCGCGTTCCCCTGGAAACGGAAAAACCCCACAAAAATCAATGCAGAATCGCCCCAAAAAACCCAAATCTGGTGTCATCAAAGCCAGGTGGCCCCAAAATTGAGGAAGGAGAAACTTTGGGGGGTTCTTTCTTCGCTTTTGGGGAGAAAGACCCGAATTTGGGGGTTGTTCCCCAAACCCAAGGTGTTTCCTCTCGGTTCGTCCAAAATTCCAACCCCCCCAAAGCATGGAAGCTCCTTCGGGTCCTTCCAAGCCCTTCTGGCTCCAAACCCGAGTTCTCCTCGAAAGCTGCCCCGGCGACATCACGGGACATTGGGGGTGAACCCCCCACCCTCCCCACCCGAGGAGGTGGCACTTTGGGACGGGGGTTGGTTGGCACGGGGGAGGGGCTGGACGAGCCGGAGAGGTTGGACAAGACGTTCACCACCTCCTCCGAGGTTCTTCCGGTCAACGCCAAGAGGTTTGGTCTCCCCTAGGGTTGGGTTGGCCAACCCAACCCAACCCAACTCATGGCCAACGTCCCCAATGCTCCCCCCCCCTTCCTCCTTGCTGGGTTGGGACCCCCGGGATGAAGCGAGGACACCCCCCCCCCCCCCATTGGGTCTCAGTGTCGTCCCCCCTGCTCCATTGGGTCTCGGTGTTCCCCCCCCATTAGGTCTCAAACTCACCCCCCCCACCCACCTCATTGGGTCTCGGTGTTTCCTGTCCCCCCCCCCATTGGGTCTTGGTGTGTCCCGTCCCCCCATTGGGTCTCGGTGTTCCCTCCCCATTGGGTCTCAAACTCGACCCCCCCCCCCACCTCATTGGGTCTCGGTGTGTCCCCCTCCCCCCTCATTGGGTCTCGGTGTATGTCCCCCCCCCATTGGGTCTTGGTGTCCCCCCTGGACTGGAGATGCCACCACTTACGGATCTCGGCGCCGCATTTCCCTGAAAGGAATTCCAAACCCAACGTGAGGGGAACTGAGGGGTTGGGATGTGGGGACCCCCGGGGGGGCGAACGAGAAACACCCCAGAATCGTCTCAATTTAGTGCTCGTTTTGGGGGTGTTTCCAGCATTTTCAAGCCTTCCCTGCTCTCCAATTCCTCCAGATTCCCCCAGATGACCAATTCCCCCAAATAACCCCCCAAAAAGGGGGTTTAAAGGTGGATTTGGGGAACCCCAATTTCTTGGCTCGCGTGGGAAATCCTCGGCTGAAAAGAGGGAGAAGGTTTCTTACCGAGCTCCGCGCGGTGCCGGGCTGGGAGAGAGAGCAGACACAGTTGGTCAAGGGGTGGTTTCTCCCATCCCGACGTCGCACGGGGTTGGCATGGGTGGGCACGGGGGCGGGGTTGGCTCGGGGGGTGCCAAGGAAGGGGGGGGGGGGGGGGGGGTTGGTGGGAATCGGAGGGCGTTGGCTTCGCTCAGAGCTGCTCTTCACACCCAAAGCTTTGTGGTTCTAGGGACTCTTGGGTTGGGTTGGAAGGGACTTCCAAGACCACCCGGTGCCACCCCGTCCCACTGGGTCAGGGGGTTGCCAGCCCCATCCAATCCTTGGGCTCCTCAAGGGGAGGGGGGGGGGCAGCCCCCACCTCTTGGAGCGTTGCTTGAGTGGCTCAAGTGGCCACCTTGGCCATGGGAGGGGTGACGCCGCTCTTGACCCTACGGAGTCATCGTTGGGTGCAACGGGATGGAGCTCCAAGGGGTCTCCAGCACTCGGGGGCTCCGGGGGCTCCGTATCCACCCGTGGGGGCTTGGTTGCCCCCGGGGGCCCTCGCGGTTGCCCCAAGGCTCCTCACCTTGCAGCCGAACAGTCACCAGGGCGAAGGCGGCGAGCGAGGTGACGCCGGCGGCCACGGTGGCCACTAAAGCCCCCATCCAGGGGGACGGTGACGGGAAGAGGGCGGCTGCAACAGAGAGCGGGAAAGCGTCACCCGGAGCCCAAAGCGTCAATGGGAAGGGTGGAACACGGAGGGAAATCGGGAAAAACGGAGAAATAAACGGAGATCCAGGGGAAATTCGGGAACTGGGGGGAAAAAATGAGAGGGATCGGGAAAAACAAGGAGCGATTTGGGAAAAATGGAGATTTTTTCAAAATAATAATGGAGATTTTGGGGATATTAATGAAGATTTTGGAGAAATTAATCATTTTTAAAGAATTAATCGAGATTTTGGAAAAATTAATTGGGATTTTTTTTAGGAATTAATCGGGATTTTTTTAAGAATAGAGATTTTTTAAGAATTAATCGGGATTGTGGAAGAATTAATAGAGATTTTTTAAGAATTATTCAGGATTTTTTAAGAATTAATTGAGATTTTTTAGGAATTAGTCGGGATTTTTTAAGAATTAATTGGGATTTTTTAAGAATTAATAGAGATTTTTTAAGAATTAATCGGGATTTTTGAAGAATTAATTGGGATTTTTTAAGAATTAATCGGGATTTTTTAAGAATTAATTGGGATTTTTTAGAAATTAATTGGGATTTTTTGAGAATTAATAGAGATTCTTAAGAATTAATCGGGATTTTTTAGGAATTAATTGGGATTTTTTGGAAGAATCAATAGAGATTTGGGGGAAATTAGAGGAGATTTTGTAAAATAATAGAGGTGTTTGAAAATAATGGAGATTTTGAAGCAATAAATATATTTTTTTTAAAAATGAGCAGAGCTTTTTGAAAAAAATAGTAGCTATTTGGAAAAAAAATAATAGATATTTGGAAAAAAGATATTTTTGAAAATATTAATAAAGATTTTGAAGAAATTAATAGAGAATTTTGAAAAAATCATTGAGATTTTTGAAGAATTCATAGAAATTTTGGAAAAATTAATAGAGATTTTGGAAAAATTAGTAGAGATTTTGGAAAAAAATTAGTAGAATTTTTAAAGAAATAGGAGGTGGGGGGTGAGGGTTCCCGTCTGGGGTGGGGGGAAGAGGACCCCGTGCCCAGAAGCCTCCTCAGATGCCTCCAACAAGGCTCAGGTGCAGAACGGGGGGGGACCTTGGAGCCTTGGGGGTCGCCCACCTGTGACATCGATGGTCGCCCACCTGAGTTGTCGGTGGTTGCCCACCCATGATGTCGATGGTCGCCCACCTGTGACATTGATGGTCGCCCACCCATGATGTCGATGGTCGCCCACCCGTGACATTGATGGCCACCCATCTGTGACATTGATGGCCGCCCACCCACGATGTCGATGGTCGCCCACCTGCAATGTCGATCGTGGCCCACCTGCGACGTCGATAGTCGCCCACCCGTGATGTCAATGGTCGCCCACCCACGATGTCGATGGTCGCCCACCTGAGATGTCGATGGTCGGCCACCTGTGACATCGATGGTCGCCCACCTGAGATGTCAATGGTTGCCCACCCGTGACATTGATGGTCGCCCACCCATGATGTTGATGGTCACCCACCTGCGATATCAATGGTCGCCCACCCGTGACGTCGATGGTCGCCCACCTGAGATGTCGATGGTCGCCCACCTGAGATGTCAATGGTCGCCCACCTGTGACATTGATGGGCGCCCACCCATGACGTCGATGGTTGCCCACCCGTGACGTCGATGGTCGCCCACCTGAGATGTCGATGGTTGCCCACCCATGATGTTGATGGTCGACAACCAATGATGTTGATGGTTGCCCACCCACAATGTCGATGGTCGCCCACCTGAGATGTCGATGGTCGCCCACCTGAGATGTCAATGGTCGCCCACCCGTGACGTCGATGGTTGCCCACCAGTGACATCAATGGTCGCCCACCTGAGATGTCGATGGTCGCCTCCTTCCCCTGGGGGAGCCGCGGGTTGCGCACGGAGCAGGACATGTTGCGGTTGGCGCCTCTTTGGATGACGATGGACTTCTTGACCTCAAACAACCCATCGCGGCCCTGGGCGTCGGCATCGGCGATGGACGGGATGTGTCCGCCCTGGGCGTCCCTCCAGAGCAGCTCCGGCCTCGGGTACCACCCGGCCGCACGACAGCCCACCCGGATGCCCCCGTCCTGGAAGTTCTCCACGGAGAGAAACGGGCTGGAACCTGAAACTGGGACCACCTGGATCAGCCGCGCCCGGAGAAGCCCTTCCCAAAGCTTCCTTGTTGGTGGCCACCAAGGCCTGGTGGGACACGCTGAGAACCTCTGAGGTGGCTCCTTCCGGTTCTCATCCTTCCTCAAAGAAACCCCAAACCTCATCAACTTTCGCTTTTGGGGACCTCGGGAAAGTCCTCGGGGTGGTGGGACGGGGCGAGATCCCACCAAGCCTCTCCCGAAGAGGACAACGTGGTGGATGGAAGGTCCTGAGCCGACGCCGCCCCTACCCAGACGGACGCTCGTCCCCTCCGCAAAGCGAGCGCTGGTGGGTTCGGGGCGGGGGGGGAAGTGGTGGCTTGAGGACACGGGAGGTTCTTGGCCAACCACAAGGTTCTCCAACCAGGGGGACGCGTGGTGGCCACATCCACGCCTGCTCGTGTCCCACCTGGGGACGCTTTGGAGACCCCAACCTTGATGGGAGAAGGTGCCCACGGATCCCCCTTGGGTTCAGCTGTGCCATCTCCTCCTTCTCGTGGGGAGACGCCGACGGGAGAGGAGGCCGAGGCCATGGTTGGGGTGGGCAACCCAGGCTTCTTCTGGGTAGGGAGGTGGTGGTGGGGGATCTGCGAGGTTGGGGTTGGACAACCAATGTCCTGTGGGGACCTGAGGTCGTGCGGGTCAGGAGATGCTCACGAGGAGCATCAAGAACCCCCAAAAAGGGTTCCTGAGTTGTGGTCAACGGGACGCGCCGGAGACCACACCTTGGGGACAACCCCAACTCCTGGTCTTTACCCGTTGCCTTCAGCTCCACGGTGGCTTCTTCGTAGAAGGTCCCATCCTTGACGAGACACTGGTACTGCCCCTCGTCGCTCAGCCGGGTTCGGAGGAGCCGCAAGGAGACATCCCCGATGGAGATGCCCTCTTTGAAGAGCTCAGTCCTCTCCTGGTATTCGGGCATCTGGGAGGCGTAGAGGTCCTGCCCGCCCTGGTAGAGGTGGACGTAGACGGAGAAGCGAGACCGGAACCACCTGACCTCCATCTCCTCGGCGTTGAGCCCCGGGGAGAGGCGGCAGGGCAGGACGACGTCTTCTCCCACCACGGCCATGACGGGGTGGTCGGGTCCCAGGACTTTGAACGGGGCTGTGGGGGTGGAAGGGCGAGAAGGAGACAAGGTGGGCGCAGGGGGTTCTGCTGCGGCGCCGACCGCACAAACGACGGCATCTGTGGGGATTGTGAGGGTCCTGGTTGGGTTCCTGGTGGGTCTGGAAGGAACCAGGGATGGAGACGCCACCTGGAGACTCCTCGAGTGTTGGAGGAGAAGGAATAGAGGGATTTGGAGGGGCACGGGGGGGGGGGGGTGTTGGACAGTGGATTTGGGGGCCATGGGAAGGTCAAAAGATGAATTGTGGAGTCATGGGGGGGTCAGACGAGGATTTTGGGGATCCCGGGCTGGTTGGAAGGTGGATTACGGGGTCTTTCTAGACCGTTGCTCTTGAGCTTCACCCATGGGGCTGATGGACCCTCAAACCCTCACCTCCCGGTCAGGTCAGGTTCTTCTCCCCATCAAGACCCCAGAACTTCCAGTTTATCCCACCTGCCCCACCCACATCAACGAGCAAGGGGTGGGGAATCCACGACGATGGGTGGAGGTCGTTACCACAGTTGAGCTCCTGGACCCGGGAGCCAAGGAAGAAGATCAGGAGACGAACTGGGACGGAGGCGACGGGAAGGAGGTGGGAGCAGGAGGAACCTGACATCTTCCCATCGGCTTTCGCTGCGGGGAGACGAAAAGACGACAAAAACGTGGATTAAATGGATTTCAAGGGGGGGGGCAGAACGTCAACGCGATGAGTTTTGTGAGGGTTTCTGGTGGGTCTGGAAGGAACCAAGGATGGAGAAAACCTGGAGAACCAAGAAGTGGTCGACATGGAAGGAGGTTGGGTGGGACCACAGGGATCTGGGGGCCAAGGGAGGGGGGGGTGTCCTTCTCCAGAGGTGGTTGGGACCCCCCCCAAGGGGGGTGGTTCCTCTCCTCTGGGGAACTTCTGCCCCACCCGTGTTGGTGTCCCGGTGGCTCCATGGCCCCGGCCCAGCCCAGCCGCTGCCGTCATGGCTCCGGGAGGACTCGGGGCGTCCCACGAAAAGGGGAAAACCGGGACCATTTGGGGCGGAGGGGGGGGGGGAGGGATGCGATTTCCCAAGCTGAGATGTTTCTCCAAGAGCTTCTGTGAATTAAAATGACAGATTTTGGGCAAAACAGAGCGGGGGAACCCACCACACCCCACCCCCTCCCCGTGGTCCCTCGTGGGGTTGGGGACCCGGGGGCGTTGGGAGTGGGTCATGTTTTTGGGGGGTGTGGGGTGTGTGTGACACCATAGGGTGGGGTTTCACCATCTCCAGGCTCCAAAAGAGCAACCAAACCCCCCCAAATCCAAGGCCAACCCCAGCGCTGAGGTCCTCCCTGCCCAGGAGGTCCCCATGGAGACACCCACCCCCACCCCACACTGCACCCTTGGGTCACCCCCTCCCAAGCTCCCCCATCCCCCCTGTCCTACCAGGACCTCCTGACCCCCCCCAGGAGTGGGGGCTGGGGGAGCAGAACCCACGGAGGGGACCGGAATCGTTGCTGCTTCCTGCTTGGAGGGTTCGGAGCGGGGGGAGGAGCTGAACCCGGTGACCCTGGGCGGTCACTGCCTTGGGGTCAAGGTCCTCGGGGTCAAACGTTCTCCTCTCTCCGGGTTTCCACCCACACGTTCTTCGTCTGCGCGTCCTCCACCTGCACGTCCATCCTCCACCTGCACATCTGTCAGTCCACGTGCCCTTCTGCCATGGGTTCATCCACCCACGTGCTCTCCTTCCACCCATGGGGTCTTCTTCCATCCATGAGTCCTTCTTCCACCCATGGATTCTTCCACCCACGGGTTCTCCTTCCACCCACGGGTTTTCCTACCCATGGGCTCTCCTTCCACCCACACCCCCCAGTGGGGAAAAAAAAAAACCCAATTTCCTAAAAAAGGGGGAAAAAGGAGGAAAACTGGCAACCTGAGGGGAAGGAATTTGGCCCTGGGATGAGGAACCCCTGTGATGTGGGACTTTAAGCCTTTGTATATTCTCACGAGCCAAATTGCAAGGAGGGGGGGTTTCACAACGGAATTCTCTAGGAGCATCCGCTGATAAAGGAAAACTGGTCTAGGAGCATCTGCTGATAAGGAGATGGTTAGAACTTTTGCGCTGATGAGGAAGTTTCAAACACCCTTGACAGGAAGGTCCAAGACCACAAGCAGGATGGCAACTGAGTCTGCAGGAAGGACCCTTGCAGGACCACCACAAAGGACACTGCCCACGCACAAGAGGGATGAAACATATGTTAATGATGTCCTGGGAGTAATCAACAAGTGTAATGAATATGTATGTCCTTGGGCAATAAATGCTGACCTGTCCTTTGTTCGGGTGCAGGATTTTCTGGAGCTATCCGACCTGCTGCCCACCGGTGTAATAAACACACCTGACTCCATAACTCTCTGCGAGTTGGGGGGGTCTTTATTCCGCAAGTCATCTGGAGAAGTGGAGCCACCGCCAATGGAACCTTGGGGGGCTCCTGAAGATCCAAGTGTTTTGACGAGCTCCGGAGCAGAGATTTGGGGTCAAATCCAGGGAAAATGGTCAAATCCAGGGAAAATAAGGGTTAAATCCAGAGAAATGAGGGTTAAATCCAGAGAAATGAGGGTTAATTTCAGGGAAAGTGGTCAAATCCAGGGAAAATAAGGGTCAAATCCTGGGGATTTAAGGGTTAAATCCAGGGAAATAAGGGTAAAATCCAGAGAAATAAGGATAAATGCCAGGGAAAATGGTCAATTCCAGGGAAAATAAGGGTTAAATCCAGAGAAATGAAAGTGAATTCCAGGGAAAATAAGGGTCAGAGCCAGGGAAAATAAGGGTCAGGTCCTGGGGGTATAAGGGTTAAATCCTGGGGATTTAAGGGTTAAATCCAGAGAAATAAGGGTTAATTGCAGGGAAAATGGTCAAATCCAGGGAAAATGGTCAAATCCAGAGAAATAAGGGTCAGATCCTGGGGATTTAAGGGTTAAATCCAGAGAAGTAAGGTCAAATCCAGGGAAAACAAAAGTCAAATCCTGGGGATTCAAGGGTTAAATCCAGAGAAATAAGGGTCAAATCCAGGAAAAAAAAAGGTCAAATCCTGGGGATTTAAGGGTTAAATCCAGATAAATAAGGGTTAATTCCAGGGAAAATGGTCAAATCCAGAGAAATAAAGGTCACATCCTGGGGATTTAAGGGTTAAATCCGGGGAAATAAGGGTTAATTCAGGGAAAATAAGGGTTAAATCCAGAGAATGGATTGATTGGTTTTAATTTAATTTAATAGATGGGAATTTGTTGATTAACTGCGGAATTATTGATTGATTGGATTTAATTTAATTTAATAGATGGGAATTTATTGATTTATGGAGGGAATTCTTGATTTATTGATTGATTGAATCGAATTTAATAAATGGAAAGCAGCAATTTTGGGGGTAAAAGTGGCAGTTTGGGGTGAAAGTAGAGATTTTGTGGTAAAAGCAGTAATTTTGGGGGGGAAACAGCGGGTTTTGGGGTGAAAGCAGCCAATTTTGGGGGCGAAAGTGGGAATTTTGGGGTGAAAGCGGCAGTTTTGGGGTGAAAGCAGAGATTTTGGGGTGAAAAGAAGTAATTTTGGGGGTGAAAGCAGCAATTTGGGGGTGAAACCCAGCAGGTTTTGGGGTGAAAGCAGTAATCTGGGGGGGGGAAACAGCGGGTTTTGGTGTGAAAGCAGCCAGTTTTGGGGGTGAAACCCAGCACCTTTGGGGGTGAGAGCAGAATTTTGGGGTGAAAGCAGCAATTCTGGGGGTGTTCCCACCCTTTCTCTGTTCCCAGGGTGGTTCCCCACACCACCACCACCCCTAGGCTCGGGCAGGAAGGGGTTAAGGCGCTCCCACCTGGAGCGACGGGGGGGGGGGGGGGGGGGGCCACCCCCACCCCCCTCACAAAGGGCAGGAAGAGCTGGGGGGGGGGGGTGGGTTGGGGACCCCTTGGGCTGCTGCACAAAGGGACACCCCCTCAACCCCCCATCCCAGAATCCTCCGTCCAGACTCGGCTCTGGGGGTGGGGGAGGGGTTTTTTTGGGGGGTGTCCCCAGTCCTGTGTGTGTCCCCTGCCCCCTCCAAGATCCCATTCGGACCCCCCCCAAGGTCCCACTGGGAACGCCCCCCCCCCCCCTCCAAGATCCCATTGGGAACCCCCCCAAGTCCCATTGGGACACCCCCCCCCCCAGATCCCTTTGGCCCCCTCTCTGCCCCCAAGGTCCCACTGGGGACCACCCCCCCAAGGTCCCATTGGGCCTCCCCCCCTCAAAGTCCCATTGGGACCCCCCCCCTCCAAGATCCCATTGGGCCCCCCCCAAGGTCCCACTGGGACCACCCCCTCCCCCCCCAAGATCCCATTGCCCCCCCCCTTGCCAAGGTCCCACTTCGACCCCTTCCCCCCCCTGGGGCAACCTCAGCGTTGGGGGGGGGAAAACCCAAGCAGGAGCCTCTTCACACACACACACACCCCCCCCCCGGGGGGTCCCACCCCCTCCCCTGGAACAGCCCCGAGGGGGGGGGTGGGGCGAGGAAGGGGGGGTTGTCCGGGGTCAGGTAGAGCATCTCAAGAAGAATGGGCAAGTGGCACCTGGGGGAGCACCTGAGTTCTTCATCCCTGGGGGGGGAGGAGGGGAAATTTGCACCTCGGGGAGCTCAGATCCCTCTTTTCTTTGTTCTCCAGGTGGGTCCTCCCTCCCCCACCCTGGGCCACCATCTCCTCCTCCCCCACCCTGGGCCCTCTCACGCTCTGGACCCTCCATCCATCCCAAGGAGGAGGGGGCTCGCTCTGTCCCATCCCTGATCCAGCGGGAAGAGGTTCCGGTTGGAACCGGGTGGGCTTTGAGGTCCCTTCCAACCCAACCCATGGTACTGGTTGGAACTGGGTGGACTTTGGGGTCCCCTCCAACCCAACCTAATCCAACCCAACCCAACCCAACCCATGGTTCCGGTTGCAACTGGGTGGGCTTTGAGGTCCCTTCCATCCCATCCCAACCCAACCCATCCTGTGGTGCCGGTTGGAACTGGATGGGCTTTGAGGTCCCTTCCATCCCATCCCATCCCATCCCATCCCATCCCATCCCATCCCATCCCATCCCATCCCATCCCATCCCATCCCATTGTTCCGGTTGGAACCGGGTGGGCTTTGGGGTCCCTTCCAACCCAACCCATCCCATGGTTCCCGGTGGCTTTGGTTTTCCCGGGATGCCGCTGTTGACTGGGGTCGCGTCCCCAAGGCCAAAGCATCTCTAGGACGTCTCCCATGGTCGAAGAGATGGGAAGGGGACGACGTGGCACTGGACGTACCCTCTGCCCACGAGGTAATACCCAGGCTCCACCATCGCCAAAGTCTCCATCAACCCCAATGCTCTTCGTTCTCCACCCAACGAAGGTCTCCAATGCCGTTGGAGTCACCCTTGTCCTGCTCCTCATGGAGCTTCTCTTCCTCCTGCCCTGTGGAGATCCTGGTCCTTCTCCTCCTGCCCCACCCACGAAGGGGTGGGAAACCAGTTTGGCCCATGGGAATCCAGTTTGGAACATGGGAATCCAGTTTGGCTCGAGGGAAACCAGTTTGGAGCATGGGAATCCAGTTTGGCCCGTGGGAATCCAGTTTGGCCCAGGGGAATCCAGTTTGGAGCATGGGAATCCAGTCTGGCCCATGGGAAACCAGTTTAGCCTGTGGGAAACCAGTCTGACCCAGGGGAATCCAGTTTGGCCCGTGGAAAAGCAGTGTGGGCCGTGGGAATTCAGTTTGGAGAGTGGGAAACCAGTTTGGCCCGTGGGAATCCATTTTTTACCTTGGGAAACCAATATGGCCCAAGGGAATCCAGTTTGGCCCATGGGATACCAGTTTGGCTCAGGGAATCCTGTTTGGATGTGGGAAACCAGTTTGGCCTGTGGAATCCAGTTTGGAGCATGGGAATCCAGTTTCGCCCGTGGGAATCAAGTTTGGCCCAGGGGAATCCAGTTTGGCCCACATAATCCAGTTTGACCCGTGGGAAACCAGTTTGGTCCGTGGGGAACCAGTTTGATCCATGTGAATCCAGTTTGGCCTGTGGGATCCAGTTTGGCCCGTGGGAAACCAGTTTGTAGCGTAGGAAACCAATTTGGTCCGGGGGAATCCAGTTTGGCCCACATAATCCAGTTTGACCCGTGGGGAACCAGTTTGGCCCATGGGAATCCAGTTTGGCCCAGGGGAATCCAGTTCAGCCCGTGGGAAAGCAGTTGGAACATGGGAATCAAACCAGTTTGGCCCGTGGGAATTCGGTTTGGCCCGTGGGAATCCAGGTTGGCCTGTGGAATCCAGTCTGGCCCGTGGGAAACCAGTTCTGAGCATGGGAAACCAGTTTGGCCCATGGGAATCCAGTTTGGTGTATGGGAAACCAGTTTGGAGCATGGAAATCCAGTTTGGTCCATGGGAATCCAGTTTGGCTCAGGGAATCCTGTTTGAACGTGGGAAATCAGTGTGGCCTGTGGAATCCAGTTTGGAGCATGGGAATCCAGTTTGGTCCCATGGGAATCTAATTGTGCCAGTGTAATCCAGTTTGGAGCGAGGGAAACCAGTTTGGCCCGTGGGAAACCAGTTTGGTCCATGGGAAACCAGTTTGGCCCATGGGATACCAGTTTGGCTCAGGGAATCCTGTTTGAACGTGGGAAATCATTTTGGCCTGTGGAATCCGGTTTGGAGCATGGGAATCCGGTTTGGCTCAGGGGAAACCAGTTTGGCCCATGGGAATCTGGTTTGGCTCAGGTGAATCCAGTTTGGCCTGTGGGAATCCAGTCTGGAGCGTGGGAGTCCAGTTTGACCCATGGGAATCCAGTTTGGCTCGTGGAATCCAGTTTGGCCCAAGGGAATCCAGTTTGGCCTGCGGAACCCAGTTTGGCCCAGGGGAATCCAGTCTTGAGCGTGGGAGTCCAGTTTGACCAGTGGGAATCCAGTTTGACACGTGGAATCCAGTTTGGATCGTGGGAATCCAGTTTGGATTTTCGGAATCCTGTTTGGACATGGGAAACCACTTTGGATCGTGGCAATCCAGTTTGGCCCAGGGGAATCCAGTTTGGAGCATGGGAATCCAGTTTGGCCCAGGGGAATCCAGTTTGGCTCAGATAATCCAGTTTGGCCCAGATAATCCAGTTTGGCCCATGGATACCAGTTTGGCTCAGGGAATCCTGTTTGGACGTGGGAAACCAGTTTGGCCTGTGGAATCCAGTTTGGAGCATGGGAATCCAGTTTGACCTGTGGGGAACCAGTTTGGCCCATGGGAATCCAGTTTGACCCGTGGGATCCATTTTGGCCTGTGGGAATCCAGTTTGGCCCATGGGAATCTAGTTGTGCCAGTGTAATCCAGTTTGGAGCGAGGGAATCCAGTTTGGCCCCTGCGAAACCAGTTCGGCCCAGGGGAATCCAGTTTGGAGTGTGGGAATCCAGTTTGACCCGTGGAATCCAGGTTGGCCTGTGGGAATCCAGTCTGGAGCATGGGAAACCAGTATGGGTCATGGGAATCCAGTTTGGCCCAGGCAAATACAGTTTGGAGCATGGGAATTCAGTTTGGATCATGGGAATCCAGTTTGACCCATGGGAAACCAGTTTGGCCCATGGAATCCAGTTTGGAGCGTGGGTATCCAGATTGGCCAAGGGGAATCCAGTTTGGCCCGTGGGAAACCAGTTTGTAGCGTGGGAAACCAGTTTGGCCCAGGGGAATCCGGTTTGGCCCAGGGGAATCTAGTTGTGCCATGTAATCCAGTTTGGAGCGAGGGAATTCAGTTTGGCCTCTGCAAAACCAGTTTGGCCCAGGGGAATCCAGTTTGGAGCATGGGAATCCTGTTTTGCCCCGGGGAAAACCGGTATGGATGATGGGAATCCAATTTTTGAGCGTGGGAATTTGTTTTTGCCTGTGGGAAACCAGCTTGGAGCTTGGAATCCAGTTTGGCCCATGGGAATCCAGTTTGGCCAGTGTAGTCCAGTTTGGAGCGTGGGAATCCAGTTTGGCCCCTGCGAAACCAGTTTGGCCAGCGGAATCCAGTTTGGCCAGTGTAATCCAGTTTGGAGCGTGGGAATCCAGTTTGGCCCATGGGAATCCGGTTTGGCCCATGGAAATTTAGTTGTGCCAGTGTAATCCAGTTTGGAGCGAGGGAATCCAGTTTGGCCCTTGAGAAACCAGTTTGGACCAGGGGAATCCAGTTTGGTCCAGGGGAATCCAGTTTTGCCCAGGGAAAACCGGTATGGATGATGGGAATCCAGTTTGGAGCGTGGGAATCCAGTTTGGCCCCTGCGAAACCAGTTTGGCCAGCGGAATCCAGTTTGGCCAGTGTAATCCAGTTTGGAGCGTGGGAATCCAGTTTGGCCCATGGGAATCTAGTTGTGCCAGTGTAATCCAGTTTGGAGCGAGGGAATCCAGTTTGGTCCAGGGGAATCCAGTTTGGAGTGTGGGAATCCAGTTTGACCCAGGGGAATCCAGGTTCGCCTGTGGGAATCCAGTCTGGAGCATGGGAAACCAGTATGGGTCATGGGAATCCAGTTTGGCCCAGGCAAATACAGTTTGGAGCATGGGAATCCAGTTTGTATTGTGGGAATCCAGTTTCTAGTGTGGGAAACCAGTTTGGCCCAGGGGAATCCAGTTTGGCCCAGAGAATCCAGTTTGGCCTATGGGAAAGGAGTTTCAATCATGGGAATCTAGTTTGGCCCGTGGGAATTCAGTTTGGATTGTGGAATCCAGTTTGGTCCTAGGGAAACCAGCTTGGCCCAGGGAATCCAGTTTGGCCCATGGGAAACCAGTTTGGCCCAGGGAATCCAGTTTGGAGCATGGGAATCCAGTTTGGCCTGTGGTAAACCAGTTTGGATCGTGGGAATCCAGTTTAGAGCATGGGAATCCAGTTTGGCCCCTGGGAATCCAGTTTGGAGCATGGGAATCCAGTTTGGCCCAGGGGAATCCAGTTGGGCCCCTGGGAAACCAGTGTGGTCCATGGGAAACGAGTTTCGATTGTGGGAATCCAGTTTGGATTGTCGGAATCCGGTTTGGACGTGGGAATCCACTTTGGATCGTGGCAATCCAATTTGGACAAGGGAATCCAGTTTGGAGCATGGGAATCCAGTTTGGCCCAGGGGAAACCGGTTTGGCCAGTGTAGTCCAGTTTGGAGTGTGGGAATCCAGTTTGGCCCCTGCGAAACCAGTTTGGCCAGCGGAATCCAATTTGGCCTGTGGGGATCCAGTCCGGAGCCTGGTAGTCCACTTTGGCCCATGGAAATCCAGTCTGGCCTGTAGGAATCCAGTTTAGCCCAGGGGAATCCAGTTTGGCCCCTGCAATCCAGTTTGGATCATGGGAATACAGTTTGGATCATGGAATCCAGTTTGGATCGTGGCAATCCAGTTTGGCCCAGGGGAATCCAGTCTGGAGTGTGGGAGTCCAGTTTGGCCCATGGGAAACTGGTTTGGCCCAGGGGAAACCAGTTTGAACCGTGGGAATCTGGTTTGGACCATGGGAATCCAGTTTTGTCCGTGTAATCCAGTTTGGCCCCTGTTAAACCAGTTTGGCCCAGAGAATTGAGTCTGGAGCGTGGGGATCCAGTTTGGATCGTGGGAAACCACTTTGGATCGTGGCAATCCAGTTTGGCCCAGGGGAATCCAGTTTGGAGCATGGGATACCAGTTTGGCCCAGGGAAACCCAGTTTGGCCCAGGGAATTCAGTTTAGCCCGTGGGAATCCAGTTTGGTCCCTGGGAATCCAGTTTGGAGCGTGGGAAAGTGGGGAAATGGGAACTAAAATGGGGAAAAGCGGAAATGGGGAAAAAAGGGGGGGAAAGAGGAGGAAGTGGGGAAAAGAGGGAACGGAAATGGGGGGGGGGGGAAATGTGGGGGGAAGGGGGAGGAGGGGGAAATGGGGAGAGGGGGAAGGGGGGGAGGGGGAAAAGGGGGGAAATGGGGGAAGGGGGAGAGTGGGGGAGGGGGAAATGGGGGGGGGGAGGGGGAAATGGGTGGAGGAGAGGGGAAACGGGGGGAGGGGAAAAATGGGGGGGAGGAGGAAATGGGGGGAGGGGGAAATGGGGGAGGAGGGGGAAATGCGGGGGGGAGGGGGAAAATGGGGGGGGATATGGGTGGAGGGGGAAAAATGGGGGGGAGGGGGAAAAAGGGGGAGGGGGAAAATGGGGAGGAGGGGGAAATGCGGGGGGGGAAGGGGGGAAATGGAGGGGGAAATGGAGGGGTAAAAAGGGGGGGGAAGATGGGGGAGGGGGAAATGGGGGGGAAGGAGGAAAAGAGGGGAAATGGGGAAATGGGGGGAGGGGGAAAAATGGGGGGGAAACGGGGGGGAATGGGGGGAGGGAAAAACTGGCGGGAGGGGGAGAAAGGGGGGGGAAGGGGGAAAAGAGGGGAGGGGAAAATGGGGGGAAAAGGGGGGAAGAGGGGGAAGGGGGAAAATTGGGGAGGGAGGGGGAAATGGGAGGGAGGGGGAAAAGGGGGGAGAGGGAGAAGGGGGGAAGGGGAAAAGTGGGGGGGGAAACGGGGGGAAAGGGGGAAAAGGGGGAGGGGAAAAATGGGGGGAGGGGGAAATGAGGGGGAGGGGGAAATGGGGGGGAAAAGGGGGGGGGAGGGGGAAAATGGGGGGGAAGGGGAAAAGGGGAAAAAAAGGGGGGGGTGAAGGGGGGAGGGGGGTCCTGGCTCCTCCCCGGGGGCGGTGGCAGCGCAGGTAGGGGAGCCCCCCCCTCCCCCCCCCTCCCCGCAGCCCCCGCGATGGCCGCGCCGGAGCCTCCGCAGGTACCGGGGGGGGGGGGGGGGGGGAGCAACCCCCAGTCCGGGGGGGGGGAGGGGGCGTTGGAGCCGCTTTTGCTCCTTTCCTTTAAAATTTATTTCACTTTTATTCCTTTCTTCCTCTCCTTTGATTTCCTTAAATTTAATTCCTTTAATTTCATTAAATTTCATTTCGTTGATTTCGTAAAATTTTATTTCTTTAATTTCGTTAAAGTTAATTCCTTTGATTTCCTTAAATTTAATTTCTTTAATTTCATTAAATTTCATTTCTTTGATTTCGTAAAATTTAATTCCTTTGATTTCCTTAAATTTAATTTTTCAAACTTTTTAACTTTTTAAATTTTAACTTTAATTTAATTTGAACTTTTTAAAAAACTTTTTAAATTTAAATTTTAACTTTTTTAATTCAAAAATGTAACTTTTCCTTTAATTTTTAGTTCCCTGTATTTTTAGTTCGTTTTTTAAAAATTAATTCTTACTTTGATTTTTACGTTTTATTTACTTTGTGGTTTAATTTTGTTTCACTTTGCTTTTAAAAGTTTTATTTCTTTGACTTTAAATGCTGTTTCTTACCTCGTGAAAATGTGTTTCGTAGTCAGCTTTTAAAATTTGACTTCTTATTTTTTAAATTTTACTTCATTTTTAACTTTTACTCCTTTTTTAGTTTTACGTTTTTAAAAAAAGTTCTCATTTTTTAATTTCAATGATTTTTTACTTTCTTTTTAAAATTTTACTTCTTTAATTTTACTTCTTTAAAAACCTTACTTTTCAAGTTTATTTTATTTTCTTTTTAAAATTTTACTTATTTTTACTTTTACATCTGATTTTTTTAGATTTTACTTCTTATTTTTTTAATTTTACTTCTTTTTAAAAAAATTTCCTCTAATTTTTTAAATTTTACTTTTTTAAATTTACTTCTTTTTAAAATTTTTCTTCTTATTTTTTTAATTTTACTTTTTTAAAAAAAATTTCTTCTCATTTTTTTCATTTTACTTTTTTTAATTTTTCCTCTTATTTTTTAACTTTTTCTTATTTTTTTATTTTACTTTTTAAAAAATTTTTCCTTTTTTAAAAAAAAAATTTACTTCTTTTTTAAAACATTTTCCTCTTTTTTTTAAATTTTACTTCTTATTTTAAAAATTTTTCTTCCTATTTTTTTAAATTTTACCTTTTTTTCTGGATTTCTTCCACTTTTGGCCGCGGGTTGATTTTCCCCTCGTGCCTTTTAACCCCTTGCTTTCTCTTTGTTTCCCTTTCCGCGTCGCCCCCGGGCGGGATTTTCGCCCCCTTTTCTCTGCTCTTTGGCGTTAATTTCTCCTCTCCGACCCCTCCCTGGCATCTCCCCCCCCCCGCCCCCCCAGGTGCCCGAGGCGCTCCAGGAGGTCACGGTCACCACCAGCCCCGCCCTCCCTTCAGGTAAGGACCCACCCCCCCTCCAGGTAAGGACACCCCCCTCCCCCCCAGGTGGCTCCCTGGGGTCTGGGGAGGGGACGACACCCAGCCCGGTCCTGCCCCCCCCCCTCCCCATCCCGGTACACCTGGGGGGGTGGGGGTGGGGGGTGTGTGTGCTCTTCTCCCACCTCCACCGAGAGGAGTGGGGCCAAGAATGGGTTAAATTGGCCAGGAATGGGTTAAAAATGGTCAAAAGTCATGGAAAAATGACCAAAACCGAGCTAAAATGGCCAGAAATGCGTTAAAAATGGCCCCAAAATAACAAGAAAGGGGTTAAAAGGCCAGAAATGCATTAAAAATGGCCAAAAATCATCGAAAAATGACAAAAAGTGAGCTTAAATGACTAGAAATATGTTAAAAATGGCCCCAAATCGTCGAAAAATGACAAAAAATGAGCTCAAACGGCCAGAAATGGGTTAAAAATGGCCCCAAAATGAGCAAAAATGAGCTTAGACGGCCAGAAATGGGGTAAAAATAGCCCAAAAATGAGCTCAGACGGCCAAGAATGGGTTAAAAATGGCCCCAAAATGACCCCAAAAGGGTTCAAATGCCCAGAAATTCACCATAAATGGAGCAAAATGGCCCGAAAATGGCAATAAATGAGTTTAAATGGCCAGAAAGGCATTGGAAATGGACCTTTCTAGGGGTGACCCCTCCCCCCTGCTCTAGGGGTGTCCCCCCCGCTCTAGGGGTGTCCAACCCCCCTCTAGGGGTGTCCCTACTCTAGGGGCGGCCCCCCCCCCCCCCGCTCTAGGCATGTCCAACCCCGCTCTAGGGGTGTCCCCACTGCAGGGGTGTCCCTCCCCGCTCTAGGAGTGTCCTACACCCCGCTAGGGGTGTCCCCCCCCTGCTCTAGGGGTGTCCAACCAAGCTCTAGGGGTGTCCCCATTGTAGGGGTGTCCCCACGGTAGCGGTGTACTACTCCGCTCTAGGGGTGTCCTCCCCGCTCTAGGAGTGTTCCGCCTCGCTCTAGGGGTGTCCAACCCTGCTCTAGGGGTGTACTACTCCGCTCTAGGGGTGTTCCGCCTCGCTTTAGGGGTGTCCAACCCTGCTCTAGGGGTGTACTACTCCGCTCTAGGGGTGTCCCCCCCCACTCTAGGGGTGTCTGTACTCTAGGGGTGTCCCACCCCGCTCTAGGGGTGTCCCCGCTCATGCTCGCAGTGCCCCCCTCCTGACCCCTCTTGGCCACCCGAGCAGGGACAACTTTGGGGGACGGAGCAGCGCTGGGGTCTCCTCCAGCCCTGGGACGGGAGCCGACGTCGAGGAGGAGAGCGAAGACGACGGAACGTTGACCCCCGTTGAGTTTTGGGGGGGCGCTTGGGTGGGGTTGGTTGGGTTTGGGCGGCTTCGACAGCTCTGTCATCACCAACGTGGACTCAAATCCCACCGTCCCATGGATTTCCCCACCTCTCCAGGGTCCTTCCTGCCCTTCTCCGATTGGATTTAACGTTGGGGATGGGTGGCACTGGTGCTTGACCCTCCAGATCCCTCCTGGTGTTCCTGATGATGCCCAGGAGAAGATGGTGCCACCCTTGACCGTGCCGAGCTGCTCCAGCTCCGGAATAACTCATTCGGCCTTGAAGGGCGGATGGAAACCCCGTTGGGTCCTCGAGTGTCGGCTCTTCTTCCAACGTCCTCTTGGAGCAGACACCCAACGGACCCAAGGGCTGAAAAATCCCTTCACTTGCCCCTTGGGTCACTCGGGCGAGAAGCGCCCAGGCCACCCCCGGCTTCACTTTGGGCATCTCCCAGCCTTCCCTTTCCTCTTGAGTCTTCCCAACTGGACAACCTCCACCTTTCTCTGCCGCTTTTGATCCTACTGGGCTTGAAAAGCGGCCTCGGGGTTGATTCCTCTGCCCTTCAAGCTGCTGCTTCTTCCCGGCGATGCCTTCTCCGCCCCCTGGGAAGCTGTTGTAGATACCCTCAGCAAACCCTGCTGGGAATTCCCTCCTCGGGGATCCCAGCTCCTGGGTTTTCCTTCTCTTTTAGAAGAGGGACGAGCTTCCAGGTGGCGGTTCTACCTCGTGCCGTGAGGTTGTCCACCCGCCGGCCCACCACTGTCTCTCTGGGCAGGTTTCTCACCGCGTGCTCCCAACCTCCTCGCCCGGCTCGAGCGAGCGGATGAGGTTTGGTTCCCCGACCTCCAGAGCTCGGAGGAGGAGGAGGAACAACCGGCGAGGCCCCTCTTGAGGTTGTTGACGAGGAGAAGGAGACGGTGGAGAAGCAGCCGAGATGCCACCAGGAGCTCCTCCGGCTCCAACTCTTCTTATTCAGGTAAGAAGCCCGTTTTCCACCCCAAAATGGAGACGCCAGGGGTTGTCCCTTGCTCCCAGCAAGCAAGATGGTACCGAATACTGGTGGAACTGGGAGGAGGGGGCTGCTGGGCTGTGAGGACCCAGCTGGGCGTCGGTGCCAACCCCTTCTTCTGGCCGGGGGATGAGATGCAACGGAGGGGTGGAACCCACCACGTCTTGGGGTGCTTCTCCCCGCGTTGGGATGGAGGTCGAGGTGGGTTCCCGTCCTTCATTTCCGGGTGTTCCCAACAGGTGATGGGTGGGCGAGCGAGACGGAGGAGGAGAGTTCCCAGGACGAAGACGGAAGATTGGTGAGGAAACCCAAAGGTGGCATCTCCGCAGGCTACAAGCACCCCAAGAACCACTCGGCGAGGGGATCGGCTCCTTCCAACGCCAACGGGAGGAAACCGAGCACCAAGAGGCCCTCGGGGACGCGGCACAAGTGCAGGAAGTGTGGGAAGACCTTCAGCCACAGCTCTTCTCTCCAGCGGCACCAGAGGGTCCACCTGGGGGAGAAACCCCTCACCTGCTCCAGCTGCCGAAGGAACTTCCCGTGCAGCTCCAGCCTCCGCAAGCACCAGAAGACCCAGTGCCAGGAGAAAGCCCACCAGTGCCCAACCTGCAAGAAACGCTTCACCTCCATCAAGTCCCTCAAGAAACACCTCAAGCTCCACCTGGAGAATGGGCCCCACCGCTGCTCCGACTGCGGGAAGAACCTCACCTCCAACTCGGCTCTCATCATCCACCGGCGGATCCACACGGGGGAGAGACCCTACGAGTGCCCTGACTGCGGGAAGGGCTTCGTGGCCAAAAAGTCCCTCAACAAACACCACAAGAAGCACACGGAAGGCGCAGCCTTTGTCTGCCCGGACTGCGGGAAGAGCCTCACCTCCAAGTCCACCTTGGTCATCCACCGGCGGATCCACACGGGAGAGAGACCCTACGAGTGCCCCGACTGCAGGAAGGGCTTCATGGACAAAAAATCCCTCGGCAAACACCACAAGACCCACCTGGCAGAGGGGACTTACAAGTGCCCCGACTGTGGGGAGGTCTTCTCCAAGAACTCGGTCTTCGTCGCCCACCGGCGGACGCACCAGGGCCAAGCCCCGTACACCTGCCCCGACTGTGCCGAAGCCTTCTTCAGAAGCTCAACCTTCAAGAGACATCGGAAAAAGCACTTGGTGGAGAAACCCTACCAGTGTTCCGAGTGCGGGATGGGCTTCACCGTCCACTCGGGTCTTCTCCTCCACCAGAAGAGCCACGTGGGCCCCAGGCCCTTCGTCTGCCCCGAGTGCGGGAAAGCTTTTCGGGAGAACACGACGCTGCGGAGGCACCAGAGGATCCACACGGGGGAGAAACCCTACCAGTGCTCCTACTGCGGGAAGAGCTTCCGGGCCAGCTCCACCCTCATCATCCACCGCCGGATCCACACCGGGGAGAAGCCCTACAAGTGCCCCAGGTGCACCAAGTGCTTCATGTCCAGCTCCTCCCTCGTGAAGCACCAGCGGACGCACCTGCGCAAGGAGCACCTGACTGGCCCCACCCAGTGACTGGCTCCGTCAAACCCCCTCGAGATGCCTTCAAGGGCCACCTGGATGGACAGACGGGTGGATAAAGGGGTGGGGGGAAAGGTGGAGGGATGGACGGATGGATGGATGGATGGATGGAAAGAAGGATGGAAGGAAAGAGGCATGGAAGGAAGGATGGATGGATGAATGGAAAGAAGGATGGATGGATGGATGGAAGGAAGGAGGGAGGGAAGGAAGGAGGGAGGGAAGGAAGGATGGATGGAAAGAAGGATGGATGGAGGGATGGAAGGAAAGATGGAAGGAAGGATGGAAGGATGGATGGATGGATGGATGGATGGGTGGAAAGGCGGATGGATGGATGGATGGAAAGGCAGATGGATGGAAGGATGGATGGAAGGATGGATGGATGGAAAGGCGGATGGATGGATGGATCTCATCTGATCTTCATGCTGCACCGTGACGTCTCTGGCTCACCTGTGACTCCTCGCTCATGGGAACCCTCTTGAAAACGAGGTGCAATAAAGTGGAATGAGGTGTCCGGGAATGCAGGATCATGGTTTGGTTGCTCAGGGCTGGGAAAGGTGAGGGGGAGACGGGGAACCCCCACAGCTCCTCTGCTCCACCTGGTGCAGGTGTGATGGTCCCAGTTGGGAAACGTGAGGAGAGGGGGACGCGCCTGGGGACGTGGCCTTGGGGAGCCACCACCACCCCAGCCAGAAGCTGGAGAACCTGGTGTAGCTGGGATTGGGGCACTGGAGGGGACACGCCCGCAGGTCGGGTGACCTTGGGGTGCTCCTGCACCTGAGGAGGGCTGGGTTGGGTCTGAGTTCCCGTGGGACCCAGCCCCGAGGGCACCTGGGGGTCGTGGGAGGGTGGGGACATGGATTTGTCCAAGCCCTGGTGCCTCCTTCATCACTGTGGGGGGATTTCTGCCCCCCTCCCCCATTCTGCCCCCCAGTGCTCCCCGTGGGAGGTGACGTCAGGAGCTCCACCACCAGGTGGGTCCCATCCTGGGCATCCACGGGGTGGGCTCTTGGTGAGGCCCAAAAGGGACCCTCAGGTGGGCAGAGCCCCTCCAGCTGTGGAACCGTCACCCTGCTCCCTGGAGACCCCAAAAAGCATCCTGGCAGCGGTGGGATTCGAACCCACGCCCCCGCAGGGACTGGAGCCTTAATCCAGCGCCTTGGACCGCTCGGCCACACTACCAAGGTGTGGGGGGGCCTTGGGGGGGCCCTGGGAAATTCGTGATGGAGCCACCAGTGGTGAAGCCCAAGGACCAGAGGAGCTCCAGCCCTTGGATCCATTGGAGCAAATCCATAGGAGGCCACGGGGATGATGCCCGTCCTTTGTGTGCTCCTGGTTGCCCCGTGCCACCCCCTCAGGGTCGTCTCCCCGGGTCATCGTCCCCTCCTCACAAGCCCCGTGGAATCCTAGGATGAACCATGGGATGGGTTGGGTTGGAAGGGACCTCAAAGCCCACCCAGTGCCACCCCCTGCCATGGGCAGGGACCCCTCCCACGGGGTCAGGGGACTCCAAGCTCCATCCAACCTGGCCTTGGGCACCTCCAGGGATGGGGTGGCCACCCCTTCCCTGGACAACCGGGGTAAAATCCCTATCATGAAGAATTTCTCCCTAAGATCTCATCCCATTCCTGCTCCCCACAGCTCTTGGACATTTTTCTCCTTGTTCTGATTATTCCTGGTTTCCCCATCGTCTCCCCACACCAACCAACACAAAACGGTTGCCCCATCCCCTTCACGACACCCCCACGGACACCCTTCCCCGTCGTCTCTTTGTGGTGGCCAAACCACTCAACACAAGCAATGGCAACTCAAGCCGGGCGATGCTGAAGGGCGCAAAGGAGTGAGGGAGCCCGGAGATGCTTCCAGAGCCCCAAAAGAAGTGTTTCTGCCTGGTTTCGAACCAGGGACCTTTCGCGTGTGAGGCGAACGTGATAACCACTACACTACAGAAACCTCCCTGGGGTCTCCTTGGGGCTCCTCTTCCAGACGATCCAGAAGAAGAAACCTCCTTCCACAGGTCTCCAACAGCTCCCTTCCTGCTCCCACAGCTCTTGGACCTTCCTTGCCTTCTTAGAACTCTCAGCCTTTCTCACCCCTCATCTCCCCACACCAACCAACACAAAACAGTTGCCCCACCCCCTTCACAATGCCCCCACGGACGCCCTTCCCTGTCATCTCTTCGTGGTGGCCAAACCACTCAACACAAGCAACACAAACCCAACACGGGAGACTTTGCACACACGGCACCGACTCTGCAGTTAAAAACCCTTTTGAAAAGACAAAGCCCACCACGGCGACGCCATCCCCACCCTCCTCCCACCAGGGACTAGGTGTCCCCGGGCATCGTTTCCGAGCTTGGTGCCCAACGTTCTTTCTCCGTTTGGCCAAAGCAGAGCTGAAGCCGCTCTGCCGTCACCGCCCCCCCAGGATGACCCAACTCCTCGCCCGCCACCACATCCAGGGGGAGCCCCAAAAGAGGTGTTTCTGCCTGGATTGAGCCAGGGACCTTTCGCGTCTGAGGTGACTGTGATGACCCCTCCACTCCCGAAACGGGACGCAGGGGGGCCCAGGTGCCCCTCTTGTGTCGGGATGGACCCAAGGCTCCCCCTTCTTTCTCCCAAGCTCTTTTCATACCAAAATTGCCCCCGACTTTGCTGTTCATATTAGAAAATGACCGGGTTTTGCCCCCCCCCCCCCGCTGAGGGGCAGAGGAAGAAGAGGGTTTGTGGGGGACAGAACCCAACACCAATGTTGCCGTGGGATCCCCGAGGAGGAAAAATAAGCATTTTGAAAGAACCTCCCTTTTCTCACACGCAAAATGTCCCTGACTGGGAATTGCACCAGGGAGAGCTGCTTGGAGTGGAAATCGGGTTTTTAATTACATTTCATTTTTTTTTTACCTTTTCTTTCCAATGAGTTTTGCTCTTTTTCTTGGATTTTGACATTTTGAAGGAACAGCGCTGTCCTTAATGAATTCTGCAGTTCCCGTCAGTCCTGGGGGGGGGGTGGCAGCTCCGGGGGAAGCAGAACAACCCGAGCTAAAGGAGAGCAGATTGATAAAAGAGGGGCTACAAGCAGCTCCCTGGTGGTCTAGTGGTAAGGATCCGGCGCTTTCACCGCCGTGGCCCGGGTTCGATTCCCGGTCAGGGAAAGAAAAAAGTGCTTGAATTTTCTAAAATTAAGCTGGACTTATAAATTTCCTCCCATTTCTGCTGCGTTTCTGCCCCCAAAGCCTCAATTTCAGATCTAGCGAAGGTTAAAGAAATCGCATCCGCAGGGCGCGCTGGCACTGAGTCTGTTAAAACGTTTGCGCTGCTCCCATGGCTCCCGGATGCCGATGCTTGAGCAGATGCTGTGCTTTTCTACCCAAAAAGGATAGTTGTCCCCAGCACAAGGACAGGAGGAAGCGATGGAGTCTGAGCTGTGCTGGAGCCGCCACCGCGTCCCCAGGGGAAAGAGAAATAATATAAATATTAATAAAGAATAGAATAAATTAATAAAGAGATATTTTTGCAGGCGCTGCCCTTGTGGAGTTTGGGGGGAGATCGAGCCGAAAAATCAGTGGAAGAGAAGGGAGGAGGGGAAAAAAGAGGTTTTGGGGTGTTTCTGCCCGGTTTCGAACCGGGGACCTTTCGCGTGTGAGGCGAACGTGATAACCACTACACTACAGAAACCCTCCCTCACTATACCCCACCCCCCGCCTCCCCTGCATCCCCGTCGCCATCCCCACCTCCATCCTGTCTTCATCTTCATCTCCATTCTCATTCATTCCTATCCTTATGTCTTTCCCCATCTCCATCCCCTTCACCAACTCCACCTCCATCCTTATCTTCACCCCCATCCCCATTTCCATCTCCATTTCCATCTCCATCCCCATCTCCATCCCCGTCCCTGTCCCCATCCTCATCTCCATCCTCATCCCCATCTCCATCTCCATCTCCATCCCCGTCCCCGTCCCTGTCCCCATCCTCAACCTCATCTCCATCCACATCCTCATCCTCATCCTCATCTCCATCTCCATCCCCGTCCCCGTCCCTGTCCCCATCCTCAACCTCATCTCCATCCACATCCTCATCCTCATCCTCATCTCCATCTCCATCCCCGTCCCCGTCCCTGTCCCCATCCTCATCCTCATCTCCATCCACATCCTCATCCTCATCTCCATCCTCATCCTCATCCCCATCCGCATCCCCATCCACATCCTCATCCTCATCTCCATCCTCATCCTCATCCCCATCCCCATCCCCATCCCCATCCCCATCCCCATCCCCATCCTCATCCTCATCCCCATTCCCATCCTCATCCTCATCCCCATCCCCATTCCCATCCCCATCCCCATCCCCATCCCCATCTCCATCTCCATCCCCATCTCCATCCCCACCTCCACCTCCATCCCCATCCCCATCCCCATCTCCATCTCCATCTCCATCCCCACCTCCACCTCCATCCCCATCCCCATCCCCATCTCCATCCCCATCCCCATCTCCACCTCCATCCCCATCCCCATCCCATCCCCATCCCCATCCCCATCTCCATCTCCATCTCCATCTCCATCCCCACCTCCACCTCCATCCCCATCCCCATTCCCATCCCCATCCCCATCCCCATCTCCATCTCCATCCCCATCCCCATCTCCACCTCCATCCCCATCCCCATCCCATCCCCATCTCCATCCCCACCTCCACCTCCATCTCCATCCCCACCTCCACCTCCATCCCCATCCCCACCTCCATCCCCACCTCCATCCCCATCCCCACCTCCATTCCCACCTCCATCCCCATCCCCATCCCCATCCCATCCCCATCCCCATCCCCATCCCCATCCCCATCTCCATCTTCATCTTCATCTCCATCATCCCCATCCCCATCCCATCTCCATCCCCATCCCCATCCCCATCTCCATCTCCATCTCCATCTCCATCTCCATCTTCATCCCCACCTCCATCCCCACCTCCATCCCCATCCCCACCTCCATCCCCACCTCCATCCCCATCCCCGTCCCCATCCTCATCTCCATCCCCATCTCCATCTCCATCCCCATCCCTGTCCCCCCCTGCTTTTCCAGTTCCCACAAACTCCAAATCCCAGGATCCAGCTTTTCCCCCCCAAATCTCTGCTTGGCTTCTTCACCTCAAACCCAGCCCAAGGAAGGAGGGGCCTAAACCACCGCAACCGCCACCAAAACAAGGGCGAAAAGTGGCCTTCAGGGTCGCAGCAAGCTCAGCTGGCAGACCGTGAGACTCGATGTCCCGGCCGTGGGTTGGAGCTGCACGCTGGGGGCTCCAGAGCTCCTTTCCTCTCCCATTAACAAATCTCAGCTGAAAAAAATTCCTAATTTCTCAGCGCTCCAGCTCTCAAAATCACCACAAAAACCCAAAATGAAGAAGAAAACACTACTGGAATTTTTCATTTTTTTCACGTTGTGAACCGTTAAAATTTGTAATTTTTCTCCCGTGACAAAAATTGATTTTTCACGACGTGAAACATCTCCCAAAATTTCATTTTTCGCATTGCAAACCATCAGAAATTTTATTCACGGTGTGAAATGTCCAAGATCAGATTTTTAGGAGCATTTGAAGCCCTTTTGGGGCCCATATTTCTGCCGTCAGGATGGCCGAGTGGTCTAAGGCGCCAGACTCAAGGTGTTCCTTTCCCCGTGGGTATTCTGGTCTCCGCGTGGAGGCGTGGGTTCGAATCCCACTCCTGACAAGGCTGCTTTTGCCTCCAAAAACCTCATTTCCCCTCTTTTGCGCCCCCTCCCTTTGCACAACCCCCCCAAAACTGGGTGATTCCACCCCAAAAAGCCCTCCAAGTGGTGTTTTCTCCCCCTGGGCCGGGGCTGCTTGATGCTTTGTTTTTAATTTTACACCAATTTCAGACTTTTTTTACCCAAATCACCTTGTTTTCTTGAAACCACGTGAAATTCCCCCCAAATTAGGGGGGGGGTTTGGTCCTTGCAGGGGGTGGGCTCCGGGGGGGCTGTGCAGGCAGAGCCCGGGCAGCCGGAGGTGGTTAAACGTCTGTTTCTGTAGTGTAGTGGTTATCACGTTCGCCTCACACGCGAAAGGTCCCCGGTTCGAAACCGGGCAGAAACACTCGCGTTAAGTTATTTTTCCGGTGTTTTTTTTTTATTTTTGGAGGGGATGTTAGTTTTATTTTTTTAAAAAAAAAATCTGTGGTTTTTTTGGGTTGTTTTGCACGTGAAAATACAGCTTTGCATCCCCTCCCAGTTTTTTTTTTCTTCGGAGAAATAATTCCCACCGCGATTCAAATTACGTTTCTAAAAAGTACAAAACACCTGCAAACAAAGCAGAAACTCCCGCTGCGAAATGAAAAAGGAGCATCCGGGCTGTAGCGAGGGGACAGGTGGCTTTGGCACAGGGTGCCCAGAGCAGTGGGGGCTGCCCCATCCCTTGAGGTGCCCAAGGCCAGGTTGGATGGGGCTGGGAGCCCCCTGACCCAGTGGGAGAGGTCCCTGTCCATGGCAGGGGTGGCAATGGGTGGCCTCTGAGGTCCCTTCCAACCCAACCCATGGTTCCATTTGGAGCTGATTGGGCTTTGAGTTCCCTTCAACCCAACCCATTCCAGGATTCCCTGCCCAGCTCTGTGATGCTGCATTGATGATCTTCAAGCCCTTTTCCAACCATAACGATTGTACGTTAAACAGGAGGGGACGTCCCGCCAAGGGAAGTGATCAGACTGGGTGGGATGGTATCAGAAAGAATGGGGGGGCAGCAAAGGCTTTGTAAACGTCTTTTTCCTTTAAAAATTGGGGGAGGTGGTAGGAAAATAACGTTCCCTGACCGGGAATCGAACCGGGGCCGCGGCGGTGAGAGCGCCGAATCCTAACCACTAGACCACCAGGGAGGCACTGGAGGTCTTATTCCCACACTTCCCCATCCCAGGCAGAATGATTCCATTTTTTGACTCTTTCCCGTTGGTTTTTCACCCTCTTCCCTTGTCCTCACAGCTCCTTCCACCTCGTTGCTGCAGCTCGGGCAGAAGGCTTGTCCCACCACCCACCCCACGTCTTCCCTTTGGGGAACATTGGCCTTTCCCACCCACCCAGGGATCGGATTTGCCCCCATCTAGGTTTTTCTTGGAGGCAACGGAAGCAAGAGCCACCCCTTGTTTCCCTCGCGCCACCCCTTGATCCCCAACTCCTCCCTGGAAACCGGTTTGGAGCTGCTCATCCCCGAGGCGGCCCCGGTTGCGCTCGCATGACAAGAAGCTCCAGTTGCGCCGGTCGCACAGGGAATTCTGCGCAGGCAGAGCCAACAGGCAGAGCTGTTCCCCGCGTGCAAACAAAACGAGTTGTGGGGCGAGCAGCAGCTTCTGGAGGGGTCGCAGCTACCTGAGCGTGTGGAGGCCTCCGAGAATGTCCTCAAGCATCTCCTGCTGCTTGGGGATGAGCTCCCGGAAGTTCCTCGATGTGAATGAAAGGCTGAAACCCTCGGGGTGCGAAGCAGAAGCACCGTCGCATGGGGTAGGAATGGTTAGTGCCACCGCACGACCGTGCTCTGCCCAGCTGGGCATTTTCCCATTCGCTGCCCTCAAAACGCCGGGACAAAACCACCGCGCGTCCAGGCTGCAGAGGGGTTTGTTCTCCTCCTTCTCGGGGTTTGCATTTGGCCGCTGAGGCAGATCCAAGCGATCAAAGGCGTGTCCGCATGTGGATATCTTGGATATCCAAGGACACCGACTCCACACACTGGGAAACGCTCCCTCTGGCACCCTCCACCCCCCCATGGTTCCTCCTTGTGCCCCCAAATGTCCATTAGGCAGCAGCTTAGCCCAAGGGTGTCGGTCAACAAGAGATTAAAGACAACTCTGCCTCAGGATGGGTTTCTCCTGGGTGTAGGGATCTACAGGACCACACACCCTGGTGCCACCCTTCTCTGTCGACCCTGGTGGCTGCTCACGGAGAGGCAAGTCCTTGCGATGTCCAGGGATGTGGACAGCACCAATCACACACCCGCTCGCACGCTTTGAGGGCTGTGGGCGCTTTGGATGATTTAGGGTACCCTCCCACCAGCCCAGATCTTGCCCGTCTTGCCTTCGGATTAGATCGTTGCCACCCAAAACATGGAGCCACCATGAAGCCCTCCAGGCTCCTGCGTCGTCGGCCACAGCACCTGCACTCGGTTGCGCAGCTGAAAGCTCGGCAAGCTCAGATAAAGAGCCCAGCACCCATTGGGGAAGCGTTGCAGAGGGCGGAGGGACAACCAGGAACCAGCTCAGGATGCGTTGGGCTCAGCTCTCCAGCAGAGAGGTTTCTGGAAGGGTTTATGGGCACAGACACCCCAGGGCAGCATCAGCAGCAGAGCCACCCAAGGACAGAGCAAGGCAGGGGTTGGGGGAGGGAGCAGCCCCTCTCCCTCTCCAGCTCCGAACCGAACGATGTTTCTCGTTGATACAAATGATGGGAAAACGGGAATTTCCCATTGCAGACGATGAGTTCCTCACATTCTGGAAACGCATTTCCGGGGCGATGAGCCCCCGCGGTCGCCTCGGACTTGAGCAGGCGCCGTCCCGCGGGGGTCAGGGGGAGAGGGTGAACTGGCAGCCCCTCCCCAGGCAGAGCAAGGGGAAGACTGGCTCCCCTGCGAAGGACGTTGCGGGGTACGTGAAGATCGGGGCCTCGTTCTTGGAGTCGAAAAAGGCCACTCGCCCCGCCTCGTAGTCCAGGTAAATCCCAATCACTTTGGGGGCAGCGAGCAGGGAGATGGGGACGGTGGGCGAGGTGAGAGCCTGGTACTGGCTCCCGCACTGCCCCACCGCCCAGATGCCCACCTTGGGGTTGACGCTGATGCGACCCTTCCTCCTCACCGACTCCTTGGCCACCCCAACAGCCCAGGCTTCGCCATCGCCCACCTCCACCTCCCAGTAGTGCCGCCCCGCGCTGAAACCCTGGCAGCCCAGCACGCAGCGAGACGAGTCGAAGCGCTTGGGGTTGTCGGGCACGGGCTGGCGGGTGTCTTCCCATCTCACGCTCTTGCGATCCTCAGACAGGACGAGCCGCGGATGCGCCGTCTCTGGGTCCAGCGTCAAACTTACTGCAGGCAGAGAGAAGAGGGGCGTCACGGCACAGCTTGCTCCTCGCCGTCAGTGAGGTCATGGTTTCCCCACCTTCCCCCAGTTTAACCCTGAGATGCTCCAGTTCCCACCCGCTGTTTGCTGGAGCAGAGCAAGAGTGGTTTTGTGCCCACGAGCAAGACTGGAAGAGTAGAAAAGACGCCAACATGAAGGGAGATGATCGAGAGTGAAATTAAGTGTGGATTTATTTACTGGGAGTCTCTGGGCCGTCAAAAAGGGGAAAGAAAGCCTCAGATGCCCCATGATTTCCCCTTTTTAAGGTCCCACGTGTAAATATTGTGGATTTTCCCCTTTGGACCCATTCAGAGAGGTGGTTTCCAAAGGTGCCGTTGACCCTACGTGAGGTCCCAACACTCCCCGCGCTCCCCAAGCTCTGCCGGGAGGCAAACCTGCCCCCTCTCTTGTGGGATCAATTGGACAAACGCCAACATGGCCACAGGTCTGCAGGGTGTGGGGGCAACAGCTCTCCACTCCGTTTCTCTGGGACTTCTCCTGCCCAGCTGAGATCCCCGACTGCCGACAGACCCAGCGCCACCTCAAACCCTCCCCTCCCCAGCTCCTCCGCACCTTGAAATTTCATCAGCATCTCCTTGAGGGCGACGTTCTTCTGAGGAAGAGCGGTGGGTTCCTCTCCCAGCTCAGACAGCCTCTCTGCTGGCTCCTGGGCTCTGTCCTTCTCCAGCCTGGAAAGAAGGAGGACCTTTCTATCAGCGCTTCCTTCGCTCGCTGTTGCTGTTACGCGCTGACGGATTCTCAACAGAGATTTATTATAAAGAACTAAGTGACAGCAGGACTGAAGGCTTGACCCTAGGGCGGTCATCAACAAGCTCCCAGAGATGAGTTTGATGCCCCAGAGCACCTATTTGTGTTCCCAAAGAGAAGATTCCCTGGATGGAGAAGGCTTTCCATCCCAACCAGCAGCGCTTGGCATCGAGGGAGTTGCCGGCAAGAAAAGATGCCCTTTCTGGTCTACTTTTGCCTTTCCAATAATGCACCTTCATGATCCATGTCCAAAGGGGACACAAAGAGCTCTGCCACGGGGTTGGAAGCTCATCCCGGCTTCCCTTCCACTCGGATCCACTCCGAAGTGTGTAAACGTTGACTGCCGGCTCCCTGTATTTAAGGGGCTCGCAAGGGCCAGGAGTGGAACCTCAGGCCTCAAGGAACAGTTTCACAAGGACCTTGGAGGCACCAATGTCCCATCTGCTTCCTCTCCCCGGTCTTCAGCGTCCTACTTGGACCTTTTGGGTCCAACTGGGGCACCCCAGTTGCCTCCTAGATGTTTACACAGTCCCTAGGACACGGGGATGTGGTTTTGGAGTCCATCAGCTTCACCACCGTAGAGACAAATGACACGAACACCGCGAAAATGCGTGAGAGGAGCCACAAACCTGGTCAAGACGCTTGCGCTGTCCTAAAAAAGGAGAGAGGGGAGGAGGAGCGTTAGGTCAGAGTGAGGTCAGCCTGATGGCGAACACCAAGCGGGGCTGAGTGGCAGCCGCGGGCGACTCAGGGCACAGCTCGGCCTGAATTAGGGGTCTAAATGGAGAGCCTTGGTGCCAAGCAAAGCAACCACAGGTTGGGTTGGGTTGGGTTGGGTTGCTCTGGGTGGAGAACGGATTAGGAGCAGCCCCGAGGAGAAGGACTTGCTGGGGGATGAGAAGCTCAACACGAGCCGGTGATGACCCAGTGGGAGGGTCTGGATGGGTTTTGAGGTCCCTTCCAACCCAACCCATTCCAGGATTCCATGATTCCATGAAAATGGTTTGGATGTAGAGACGTCCAGCCGGGTGGATGAATCCCATTCCCGTATAAATGGTGATTTAAACAGACCGTGGTCGATTCAAAACACTCTGTTGGACGCTTGGGCTGCGCTTGGGACCAGCAAAGGATGCAATTTTAACAAGAATCATGGAATCACAAGGTTGGAAGAGACCCCTGAGACCATCGAGTCCAGCCGTGCCCGTCTCCCCACTAAACCCCATCCCTAAGAAACTCCTCCACCCGAAAAGCTTTGAAAAATCCGCTTTAGAAGGAGTGTTTAGGGTTCATTTGACCCCTGGACCGGTGACACTGGTGGTACTCAAGGCCAACGACCTTCCTGAGGTCTCACCTGCAGGAATTCGCACGCCGGCTGCTGACACTTCCCCTCCAGCTCACGGATCTGCTCGCCGACAGAGGAGATCTCCTCCAAGAGCCTGCGGACATTCTCCTCCCGCGTCCTCGTGATCTCCTGGTCCAGCTTGGCCAGGCGCTCCACAAGGAGACGTTCCTGCCCCTCCACGAACTGATGCAACTTCTTGACTTCCGACACGACCTTCTGCCGCTCCGTTTCCACTCGTTCCTGCAACGAGAACCCACGCGTGGGAGGGAGGGGTGGGGCCGGGGGCGGAAACGGTTGGGAAATATTGTGACGGAGATGGTTTAATGTGGGAATCGATAACACAGCCAGGAATTGCTGTGCCCGTTGCAAAGCAGAGGGATTACTGAGTTGGGGCGGGGGTTGCCGGTTTTATGCTGGGGCTGCTGGCAAAGGGCATTTCCTGTGGATTGTAAACTCTGGACCCAAAGTGCTCCAGACCTTCGAGCGAGGGGAGATACAAAACAAACGCATCAAGAACTTTGTCCGGGGAAGAGGACGGGGAAAGGAATAAAGAAGTAACCGGGTGGTTCCCAAGTTCTGCAGGTGTTATGAGGGGGCACCTGGGAATTGGTGAGCAAAGGACGGATAGAAAAGGTCAAGGATAACCTGGAAAAGACCAATGTGTGGTCCTACAAGGAGTGGGAGACGTGGGGAGAATGGGAATGATTTCAGTCCACCCTCAGGGTCGCTGTTGTCTCTGCCCAACGGCAGGGAGGGCAGAGGGACCATGAGCGAGGGACCACGGAGAGGCCATCACGGGCCGTGGCACAGCTCGTGTCCCCACACTCACCACCATGGCCAGAGGGAGGACCAAAAGGAAAGGGAGGACCAACGCCATTGGCACTTACGAGCAAGTCCAGGCTTTTCCCTTCCTCGGCCACTTTCAGCCCCAGCAGTTTTTCTCTCCTGTCCTTCAGCAGTCGCACGTGAGCCTGGAATTTCTCCTGAGTGGAGAAGAAACACCTTGTGATGCATCATCTTCCTCCCACTGGTCCATCCCTCTGCCCCCCATCCCACCTATCCAGGTTTATTTCCTCCGAATCAGATTCTTCCCAGCTTAACGACACAATAACCTGGCTCTGGGAATCCATAAACCCTGATTTATGGGCGAGCGGGGCAGCTTTCTCCAACAACCAGGGTGAAATTCACAGAGCGGGTCAGAAAAGCCTCCGGGAAAGGGCCAAATCGGTGGAAAAGGAGCTTTCAATCATTGGGAGGCGCCTCTTGCGTCTGCCCAGTTTCCGTGCTGAACTCAAATGTAGAAGCTCAGGTTGTTTACTCAGCTCGGTGGTCAAGGAAGGTGCTTTCGGTCCCGACTTCAAAGTCTGGAGGGGACCTTCAAACCACTTCACGACACACAGGTGAGGAAACCGGACCCTCCATCACTTTTGCGAGAGAGGAATTTTTCCGTCCCCCTTTCACCAAAATCAGTTTTCACCACAACCAGGTGAAACTGGAGCCCGGAGCGTGCACGCGCTGGAGAACCTCGCCCTGCCTCGCACTCCAAACCGGGTCCTATCTCGTACGTCTACACACACGGCATCTCCTGCGCCCCAAGTGCCCAAGATGGCGCAGATGACCCTGCCTTGAGGGGGGGGGTTGGGGTAGGCGACCTCGCGGGCTCCTTTCCAGTGTGAGGAGGTCCCAGTGATGGTGTGGAAGCAACGGTTTCAAGACAGTGGGGGCTGCCGATGGTGCAAGAAAGGGGGCAGCGAAGAGCGGGCAGGGCGGGGGTGGCCATAACCCAGTGTGCCGACGCGGATGGGAAGAGGTGGAAACCCAACTGTGGCCCAGCAGGAGCTCCCACAGGGTGGCCCCCTGACCCGGCCCCCTCTTCCCCACCCCACCTTGTGCTCCTCCGCAGCCTCGTCGATGGGGACCACGGCGTGGACGCGGTGAGCCTGGGACTCTCGGCACACCAGGCAGATGGGGGTCTGATCCTCCTCACAGAAGAGTTTCAGAGCTTCCCGGTGCTTCTCGCACAGCCTCTCCCTCCCCGCCCCTCCTTGGGCCGCCTGCAAGCTCAACCTCTTGGCGATCTCGATGATTTTGGCCAACTCGCGGTTGGGTCTCAGGTTTTGCCGCGGGGCAGCCTCGTTGCAGCGGGGGCAGACGAAGTTCTCCTGGGCCTCCTGCCAGCAGCGCGTGATGCAGGTGCGGCAGAAGTTGTGGCCGCAGTGGATGGACACGGGGTCTTGGAAGAAGCCCAAGCAGATGGAGCAGGAGGCTTCGCTGTGGAAGCTCTCGGCGGGGCCACCCGCAGCCATCGCCACCGTGGCGAGGATGACGGAGCAGCTTTCGTTTTCCGCCCCGCTCGGTCTTGCCCGTTGGCCGCTTTGCTTCCCGCAGGTGGCTCGGGGGCCCCGGGGGAGGTGAGAGCGAGCGGCGGCCGAGAGGCACCAGGTCTCTTCAGGGTCGCGACCTTTGGCCAGGGCCCCCCCGTTGGCTTGCGAAGAGATTAAACGGGAAATAAACACCCTTCATGATTTCCCACCTCGGTAGACATCCCAAATCTTTCAAAAACACCCCCCAAAAATTGACAGGGAGCCCCCATCCCACCCCACCCCGTGGGGTCTGGCACCATCCTGATTTCATCAGTCATGAATAAATGCACTTTGGATTTATGAATTGAAGGGCACGGGAACAGGGCCCTGTGCTGCTGAGAAGTCTCTCTTCCCCAGACTGAACCACGGAGAAGCCTCCGCCGCTGCTCGTTTCAGCTCTTTATTATTCATCACCCTGACAGGAACCTCGTTTCTATAAATACTTTCATCGTCGCTTTCGAGTCTGCCTTTAAGCAAGGTCCTTCGTTCACGGCTCGGGGCTCGGCCCCCCCCCTCCCATCTTTGATTTTCCTTTTCCTCCTGGGATTTAAGGAAAGAAGGGGATTTTTGTCCACCCCATAAAGGAAGTATCGTCATGACTGGCCGTGCCCCTTACTCGATCTCCTCCGAGATGGGTTCTCCTTTGGCCAAGGTCCCACCAGGCTGCAGGAGGGCTTCCTCCAGCCCCCAGCCCCCACGGTTTTGGGATGAAAAGGTGACATTTCAGGAACACCCTTCCAGCAATGGAAATCTCCCCCTTCCAGGGCTGATTTTCAGTTCCCGTTGTCGCTTTAGTCCGGCTGCACTGACCTCGCATGGTTGGTTGGGTTTCTGCCTGGGTGGACGCGCAGCCCCCCACGAGCCTGCCCCGCCTTTTGTGCCCCACTTCTCCGATCCTCAGCACCCCTGGGGTTCCTGTAAAGCCCCCAAAGGCCATCAAAACCTCACCCCAAACCGAGTTCCAACACACTGAGGAGGTAAAAGCGCCCCCCTTTCTCCCCTCCGTCCCTCTGCTGCTCTCCAGGAGGGGCAGCAATGTCATTCGTCTTTCCTCGTCCTCTTCCTCATGGCTTCTCCATCCCTGGGGACATCCAAGGCCAGGTGGAATGAGCCCCCTGACCCGGGGGGAGGGGTCCCTGCTCCAACCCAAACCACTCTGTGGTTCCTTGATTCCAACTTGCCATCAACCAGAGCCCCCAGACCCATCCCTGGGGGTGCCCAAGGCCAGGTGGGATGGGGCTCGGAGCCCCCTGACGCAGTGGGAGGGATCCCTGCCCGTGGCAGGGGATGGCACTGGGTGGGCTTTGAGGTCCCTTCCAACCCAACCTATCCCATGATTTTATGATTCTCTTAGGCACAAAAAGCCCTAAATCAGCCAAGCCAATGGACCACCGACCCGTGGCACCAGAAGGGCAGTTCCGTGGGCCACGGCCGGTTGCGTGCCAAAGCGCATGGGAGTCATTTGTGTTGGGCTGAGGCTGGGTGACAAAGTGACACATTTTTCGGAGAACATCAATAAATAATGCGCCCACCGTTATTTATTTGCGAGGGTTTTCGAGGGGGTGGGGTCACGATTTTCCAGCACACAGGAACACTCAGAGTGAAACCCGAGGTGCGGTTTCGTACTCGAGGCACCATTTTTTATAGGGTTAATCTGGCATTAAGGGTTGATTTAGTCCCTGCCAGGCTGTGGGTACCAGTAAACCCACGCGGAGAGTGGGTACCGCTCATTGCGGAATGGGCACCACGCTGGGGGATGCAACCAGGAGGCCTTTGCCCATCACCCCTTGTCTCCCTTCCTGCCTGGGCTCAGCCCACCTTGGGGGTGACAGGAAGGGAAACGCCTTTCCCTCGGGTGGAGGAAAATGAAAGTGGCCACCACAGTCTTGCAGCTCACACTGAGGGCCCCATGGCTGCACCAAACGCGCCCAATGCACCCAACGCGCCCAACGCCGCCGCCGAGCTCCCCAGCGAAGCCTCCTGCCCCATCTGCCTGGAGTATTTCCGAGACCCCGTCTCCATCCACTGCGGCCACAACTTCTGCAGGGCGTGCATCACACGCTGCTGGGAATGGTCCACGGTGACCTTCTCCTGCCCCCAGTGCCGGGAGTCAGCACCGGAGAGGAACCTGCGTCCCAGCCGAGAGCTGGCGCGGGTGCTGGAAATTGCCAAGAGGTTGAGTTTGCAGGCGGCCAGGGGGGAGGTGGTGGAGGAGGGAGGGTGCACCAAGCACCGGGAGCCTCTGAACGTCTTCTGCAAAGATGACGAAGCCTTCATCTGCGTGATCTGCCGTGAGTCCCGGGCGCATCGCTCCCACACGATGCTTCCCATGCACGAAGCTGTCCAGGAATACCAGGTAAGGGGGCTTCTTCCACCCCAACGGGCGCTGGGAGCCACAGCAGCACCACCAGGTGGTCCCCTCGCAGCATGTCTTGCCCCCACCCAGGGCGCTGGGCTGGGGGCAGAACTGTTGCGCCCCCCCCCCCCCCCCCGCCTCTGCGTTCGCCTCTGCATTTCAAAACGACAGCGGAGACCACGCGGGGGCTTCTGCTGCCCCCGTTCTGCTCTGAGGACCTGGGGCTCTGGGGGTGAAAGGCTGGGGTCTCACTGCCCTCGTCCCACCAAGCCTTCGGCCACCTCCGGTGCCGACCAGACATCTGTGGAGCCCAGGATGCTCTAAACCAGCAGAAGCATCGGTCCACAAAAAAGGGGGGCTATTTTGGTGCTGCATCAGAGTTAAATCAGCTCAGAGAAAGGACCCGAGAGCAGTCGCAGAAAGCTTTTCCCACTTCCATTTATTTCCATTGAAAGCAGCCCCAGGTCTTGACCTCAGGATCTTTCTGGGCCAAGAGGGACACAAGGAGAAGCTCTGGAGGTGTTCCCAGTCCGATCTCCTGTATCTTCTCTTCCCTCAGGGACAAATCCAGGCTCGTCTGGAGGCCCTGAAGGAAGAAAGGGACAAACTCCTGGGGATTCGAGAGGCTGAAATGAGGAGAAACTTGGAGTATTTGGTGAGCGTTTTTATGAGGAGGGGTGGGGGGTCTGGATATCTCTTTAGGTGGGAGGTGGTCCTGGGGCTGGGGTCCATCTCCAGGTACCAAACCAAACGCTGCCGGGAGTCGGAAAAGCAACGGGCAGAGCCTGGAGCCCCGCCAGGGGCTCAACTGCCGACTGCAAAGCAAGTGTTGGTTGGGTTGGGTTGCTCTGGGGCGGGAGAACGGATTGGGAGCAGCCCCGAGGAGAAAGACTTGGGGTGCTCGGGAAGGAGAAGCTCAACATGAGCCGGCAATGTGCACCTGATCCAGCGGGAGGGATCCCTGCCTGTGGTGGAGGGATTGGAACTGGATGGGCCTTGAGGTCCCTCCAACCCAAACCACTCCATGGTTCCATGATTCCAACTTGCCGTCAACCAGAGTCCCCAGACCCATCCCTGGAGGTGCCCAAGGCTGGGTTGGATGGGGCTGGGAGCCCCCTGACCCAGAGGGAAGGGTCCCTGCCCATGGCAGGGGGTGGCACTGGGTGGGCTTTGAGGTCCCTTCCAACCTAACCCAACCCATTCCATGATAGCTGAGACCTTGCCCCTTCCTAGGTCTGCAGCCACTGCCCCGCGTAGGACTTTGCCGCATCCTCCTTCACCCTCCTCTTTCTTTCCTGTGTCCCCTCCTCGCAGGAGAAGACCGCAGGCGAGCGGCAGAAGCTTTTCTCCAAGTTCGAAGGGTTGCGGCTTTTCCTGGAAGACCACGCCCGCTGCCTGCTGGCCCAGCTGGTGCACCTGGAGAAGGACGTCGAGAAGATGCAGGAAGAAAACATCACGAGCCTGACGAAGGAGATCTCTCGTCTGGACGCTTTGATCCAGGAGATGGAGGAGAAGTGCCAGGAGCCGGCAGGAAAATTCCTGCAGGTGAGGGGAAAGGGAAAAGCGTGGGATCAGCACCCCCCCGGGTCCGGGCGGTTTTCTGGGTGAAGAAGCCAAACCAAGGCTTCGCTTGCCGTCGGTGCTTCAGAAGATGTTTTCCCACCAAGCCCCATTCCCTGAGTTCCCTCTTCTCTCTTTCCCTTCCAGGACATCAGCGGTACCTTGAGCAGGTACGGCCCTCCCAGGCTGGGCGGGGGTGGTTGGACCTCGCCAATGGCCTCATCCAGGGGCCAAATACCTGGATCTGTGGACGGATCTGGCAGTGCAGGTGCCTCTTCCCATCGTTGCGTTGGGTTTAGCCAAGCCTTGGCGCCAGCTCCTCTGAGCGGGGTGTGTGCACGGAGGGTTTCTCGGGCTCTCTCAGAAGATGCATCCTCACCCCCTTCCTCCGTCCTCCTTCAGGTTTGAAAAGGAAACTTTCCAGCAGCCCCTGTTGCTCCTCCCAGAGCTGGAAAAGAAAATCAGCCGCTTCGCAGAGAGAAATGTCGCTCTGGAGGAGACTCTGAGGAGCTTCCAAGGTATCGAGCGTGGGCTGGGGTTGGAGATGGAGCATAAATTATCTTTGTTTATTTAGAGCATAAATCGTGTTTTATTGAGGTTGAATGTGTGATCTCAGCGTGGCTGAACCTCTCTGCTCGCGCGCCAATTGCGCCGATTAAAGTCGCTCTTCTCCTCTCTGCAGAAATCCTGATGTTCGAGCTGCCTGAGCAGAGTAAGTCCACCCCTCCTGCAGGTGAGGGGGAGGGAGGGGCCAAGGGAAAGGTGAGCCCAGCGTGGGATGAGCCAGGAGTTGGGGTCACCTCGGGGGGAGATGGGTACCAAGTCTGGACAAAACAATGAATAAGAGGGGGCGAAACCACCGGGAGGAGGCAGGGAAGGCTCACTGTGGTGTCTCCTCTTCGCATGGAGCTCCTGGGCTCCGGGGTACCTGGCTCTGCCCCTCACAGCAGTGTTTCCAGGGCACGAACACCTGGTTTGCCCATCTTTAGCCCTAAATGAAGGGTGGGGGTCTCCTACTCGCCTGCCTGGGGTCACCTTCGCTCGCTGCCTCAGGAGGCTCCGACTGATGCTCCGCGGAGTCCTGTGGGGTGGGGGAAGCGAGCACCACCTGCCCTTGAGGCAAGGACAGAGCGCCCCATGTGAGGGGCCAGATGGTGCCATGGGATGCCCGAGGCTGTGACACTCCGCTCTCTGCCCCTTGCAGTGGAGGTGACCCTGGATCCGTCCACCGCCCACCCCCAGCTCGTCGTGTCGGCCGACGGGAGGAGCGTGAGGTGGGAAGATGCCCAGCAGGGCACACCCGAGGGGGTTGGCACTGACCCCTGTGTGCTGGCCCGCGAGGGCGTCACCGCGGGCAGGTGCTGCTGGGAGGTCGAGGTGGCACCCAAAGGCTCCTGGGCCGTGGGGGTGGCCAAGGAGTCCCTCAAGAGGAGGGAAGAGACCGCTGGGAGCCCCGAGATGGAGCTCTGGTCCATGGGGCTCTGTGAGGGCCAGTTCTGGGCTCTCACCTCCCTGGAGCGAATCCCCCTCTACCAGATCCAGGTGCCCAGGAGGATCCGGGTCTCCCTGGACTACGACAGCGGTCAGGTGGCATTTTTTGACGCTGATAAGAGAGCCCTGATATTCACTTTCCCGGCTGCTTCATTTAAAGGGGAGAGAGTTCATCCCTGGTTCCTGGTGTGGAGCGAGGGATCTCAGGTCACTTTATGTCCCCGAAGCTCTCCCTCCCTGCCCAAACTCAACGTTTATGTCCCCAACGTCCCCATCTCCAGCACCTCATCTCCTGAAGCCCCAGATGCCCTTTCTGGCCTCTCCTTCCACCCTCGATGACGCCGAAGGGTTGAGAGGTTCATTTTGGGTCGGTGTCCCAAAAGGCCATCTCCAAAGTGGGGGTGTCGGTGGACCTGGTGACAAATGGAGCCACCTTGGCTCCCACAGTCTCCTTGGCTGCTTCTCCGCTCTCGTGGTTTTAGGTGAAATAAAAAGGTTTCTGTGCCGTAACATTCTTCTCTGGCTCCTTATTCGCTGCTTCTGATGTCGGGGTTCAAGGTGGGGAGAGGGGGTTTGGGTGACTAAATCCCCATCCTGGCCTTTGCCGCCAGAAAGGTCCCTGAGCCCCATGGGAGGTGATGTAGGGACATCCCTCGGAGCCACGCGCCACGCCACTCTCCCTAGCCAGAAGGAAGGACACGGAGGAGAATCCTGCATATTGATTTATTATTCGTGACCAATGTCGTGGAGGGTTCAGATCTCCGTTGTCGGAGGAGAAGAGTGGAAACAGTTGAGGCTCGGGAGTCACTTTGCCGTGGGTGAACTTTCCACCAACAAAGGTCGATGATGGGCCACCACCTTCCAGCCCTGGGTTTGACCTCACCTGACACCAGCACAGGTGTCTGCACCTCAACCGGCCACCACGGGGCCCTTTGGAGGGGAGAACGGGTCCAGTCTGGGGCAGCTGCACCCACTGGGAGCTTGGAAGAGGAAGAAGGTGAAGTTTGGATGCCGTGGTTTGGAGGCGGCTGGCTGGGATGGGGACATCCGCCCTTCACCACGCAAACCTGGGGACAACTTGCTTTCCCACCACTGTCACATTGAATTTTTCCCCCTTCCCCCCCCATTTTGGCTTCAATTGCCGCACATTCCCAAGCTCCTCCCTTCTTTCCACGCGTCAACGCCCCTGTTTCGTGGAGAAGGAGACACCAAAGATAAAGCCCCCGTTTCTTCTGTTCCCCGTGGCCCCAGGGGTCTCACGGGGGACGTGGAATTCTCCCTCGAGACCGTAAGAAGGGGAAGATGCTCTCTCTGTACCTCAGGGACACAACCTGAGCTGGGACTTGGCCCCCACCACCCAAAACCATGGACGGACCCTCTCGCCGGTGAAGGAAGCGCGGGAAAAAATGAAGAGGAGCCCCCCCTCCTCTGCGTCGAAAAAAGCCACCGTCCCTCCGGCGCAGTCCAGGTGGACACTGACGCGCCGGGGCAGCCAGCGCAGCGGCAGGAGGGTCACCTTGCGGGAAGTGAGCGCCCGAACTTGTCCCCCCCATTTATCCACCCCCCAGATCCCTCCTTGGGGGCAGAGGCTGAGGTGTCCCTTGCGCCGGACGGACTCGCGGGCCACCCCCACGGCCCAGTCACTGCCGTCGCCCACCTCCACCTCCCAGCAGTGGCGGCCGGCGGCGAAACCCTGGTGGCCCAGCACGAAGGGCCAGTAGTCGAATCGCTCGGGGTTGTCGGGCAGGTCCTGCCGTCCCTCACCGCGTCTCACGCTCCTGCGGTCCTCGGAGAGGACGAGGTCGGGATGAGCCGTGTCCGGGTCCAGGGTCACGGTGGCTGCGGGAACAGCGGGGTCAGAAGCAAAGTTGGGGTTGTGGAATCATGGGATGGGTTGGGTTGGGTTGGAAAGGACCTCCAAGCCCACCCAGTGCCACGGGCAGGGACCCCTCCCCCTGGGTCAGGGGACTCCAAGCCCCACTCAGTTGGGACAAAACAGTGACAAATAGGGCAGTGGGTGGGTGTCAAATCGTCATTTCTTCTCACCAGGAAAGCCCTTTGCTCTTCCTCTCCTCCACTTCAGGGTTCCTCTCTCAATATTTGTGTCCCCAAAACGTCTCCAGAAGGAGCAGGGGGCGGCTCAGCTTTCCCAGCTCTCCCCAAAACACAGCTGGGCTGGGTTTTTTTCCCCTCCTCAAGCCCTCCCAGTACCTTGCAGCTTCTTCAGAGTCTCCCTCAGAGTGCTGTTCCTCCATGAGAAGTGATGAACCCTCTCCTCAGGCTCTGCAGGAGCCTCCGCCGGCAGCTGGAACGTCACCTTCCCACGCCTGGGGGACAAAATGTCCCGCCCTTGGTTGAGGAATCAGCATCAAATCCCTCAATGGGTTGGGTTGGAAGGGACCTCCAAGCCCACCCAGTTCCTCCCACGGGCAGGGACCCCTCCCACTGGGTCAGGGACCCCTCCCACTGGGTCAGGGGGCTCCAAGCCCCATCCAACCTGGCTTTGGGCACCTTCAGGGGTGGGGTGGCCACCACTTCTCTGGGCAACCTGTGCAAAATCCTTATAATGAAGAATTTCTCCCTAAGATCTCATCCCAATCTCCGCTCTTTGAGCTCAAACCCTGCCCCCTCGTCCCATCCCTGCACCCCCTGAGCCAGAGCCCCTCCCCAGCTTTCCTGGAGCCCCTTTAGAGCCGCTCTGAGGTCCCCCCAGAGCCTTCTCCTCTCCAGGCTGCACAACCCCAGCTCTCCCAGCCTGTCCTCGTACGGGAGGTTCTCCAGTGCTGGGATCATCTCCGTGGGCTCCTCTGGGCTGGCTCCAGCAGCTCCAGGTCCTCGGTGTGTTTTTGTCATCGGCCGCCGCTGGGTTCTGTCCTGCCCTGGAAGCCCTGCTGAAGCCCCCCGAGAGGCATCGTAGGTGCTGGTGGTGCCTTTGTCCCCCTGGGGAGAGAAGAGCGAGGGAGCGAAGGCGTCTGAGCGTGGGGTTTGTGGTTGGAGCAGGGCAAGGCTGAAGCGTGGGGTGGGGTCTGCACCTGGGCAAGGTGTGAGTGGGTGGGGTGGGGTGTGCACCTGGGCAAGGTGTGAGCCCGTCAGGGCTGGAGATGCCCACGCCCAGAGGGACCCCAGCCCAGGGAGGCTCCTTATTCCAAGAAACTCATTTTTTGCCCCAAATCTGGAGCATCTTTGTCTTCCCACGACCCGGCTGAGTTGCCTCTCGTCGTTCCCCCGGACACCTCTGAGACCCCCGCTCTGTCAGCTCTGTGATCCCATGAGAGATGGGACCTGGATCAGCCCCACCTGAGCCCTGCAGCCCCAAACCCAGCTCAGTCCTGGGGGGGGGGTCGCACCATTCGCATGAGGCCTCGGAGCAGCGTGGCCGTGGATCCCCTGGGTCCCCCCGTGTTTGTCCCCGGTGCTCCCAGCTGCCGTGGCTGCTCCCCCCACCTCACACCAGGGGCGGTGGGGGGTGAAGGCTCCCACTCCCCCAAGCTCAGCTCCCTACCCTGCAGGGACCCCCCAGCCCTCGCCATTCCCTGCCACAATCACTGATTCCTTTCCCCCCAGGAACGGGAGCAACCTGGACCTTGGGAAGCCCAACGGATCGAGCCAGGAGCTGCCCACGGAGAGGACCAAGAAACAAGGTTGGCATCGCTCACCAATGGCTGGTTCTTCTCTTCCTGCCCTTGCGCCGAGGTGTCTGGCTGGGACATCTCCGAGGCTTGGGCGGCGTTCTTCGCCTGCCTCTTCTCAATCTCATTCTTCAGGTCTTCCAGCTGTGAAGCAAGAAGACCTCAGGTCCTGCTTTGTGCCCCAAACCCGAGCACGTTCTACCAGGAACCTTTTTAAGATGCAACAGAAGGAGCAGTGGGATGGGCAAAGCGATAGAGAGCTCACGGGAAGGTGTTTCCCACAGGAGGTCACCCATGAACCCAAACCCCTGCTGATTTTGCTTGGATTCCTGGAGAAAACTGAGGGGGAAAAAAGCTAAATCTAAATCTAAATCTAAATCTTAATCTAAACCTAATTTTAAATCTAAATCTAAATCTTAATCTAAACCTAAATTTAAATCTAAATCTAAATCCAAATCTAGATCTAAATCTAAATCTAAATTTAATTCTAAATCTAAATCTAGATCTAATTTTAAATCTAAATTTAAATCTAAATCTAATTTTAAATCTAAATTTAAGTTTAAATCCAGTTTTAAATCTAAATGTAAGTTTAAATCTAAATCTAAATCTAGACGAAGAAGAAAGCACGGCAGCTTTGGGAGGAAAGGGGGGGTTAAAGCCACCGGCACACCTGGGCGAGGGCGCTCAGGAAGCCGTGGTGGCCCTGCACCTCCCAGCACAGCTTTGACCCAAAGTGACCAAAGAGGACCCAAGGGACCCCAACGGTGCCCAATGACCGGGGAGGTCGATGCCTACCAGATCCTCCAGTTTCCTGCTCTCCCAGGCGTCCGTCCGTTCTCGGAGACCTCCTCTCTCTCCCTCCAGAGAACTTCCCACCACCTGAACTCCTTCTGGAGGCAACTCAAAAAACCTGTTGGGTTCATCCCTTTGATGGGGTTGGATCCCTCTCTTCCTGGTCCTTCCCAGGGCTAGGCAGAGCCACCGCGCGGACGCGTTGAGCCTGCGCGTCAGCTCTTCATGCCACGGCTCCCGGGCAGGAGGAGGTGGTGACACCCTTGACCGGGTGCCGGGACTGTCGTGTTTCTCCCTTGCGGATCTTCCCGTTTCCTACGTTGGGGAGGGGTTGAGGGCAGTTGCGTCACTGCCATTGTCCCTCTGAGGGCAAAACCGTCAGCCCTGCGGGGACAGGGCTGGAGGCAGAGGGTGCTCAGGCTCCCACGAGGAGCTCTGGAGGCTTGGTGGGACCTTGGGTGGGGAAACGGGGGGGGAAATGCGCCCCCAGAACCTCGTGGGCGCTGGAAGAGGGGCTGCAACTCAAGGCACCCAAAGGGGCTCCAGTCATGGTCCTTGGGACCCCTGCCACGAATGTCCCCGTAGCCACCCATCCCTACGTGCCCTCCAAGAAGGGGGGTCCTGAGCCCACGGGGAAAAGTCCCCAAGCAATTTCTCACCCCCTGCTCCTTCCTTAAGCTCCGCAGCCAAATATTTACGTCCATCTCACATGGCAGCAACTGGGAGCTTTGGGGACGGCGTCCCCACCACCCAACGGAACAGCCACCACCTGGGATTGCTCTCCCAGCTCTGTCTGGAGAAGTCAATCCACCCCAGCCAACTGTTCCCATCATCAGGAAGAGGACGCAAAGGCCCTGCAGCCGCTTCCCAGGGAAGCATGGCCTGGGGCCAGCGGCATGGGAGGAGACCTGTCCTGCCAGACACCAGGTGGGTGGATGTTGGTATCTGGGCTGCTTTGCTTGTTGGCCGCCAGCAGAGCCCAGGGCGCAGCTCCTTTCATCTCAAAATCAGGTGCCTACGGTTGGGCAAACGAGTTGAGCCCTGAAAGCATCTCCGGAGCCCCGAGAACCAGCCAGGATGGAGCCACCCGCGTTGCAGATTGCGAGAGCACCTTGGAAGGGAGCTGGGAGACACCTGGGTGGGGATGGGTGACGTGGAGGGGACCCGCGGCCCCAAAGGGGTCGGACACGACAATCTCTACTTTCAACGAAAGCCCCGAGGTTGGGTGGGCTTTGTCTTGTGTTTCTCCGCAGGTGCCTCTGGGAGGAGCGTGGTGGCACCACCGGGGTCCAGGGACACCCAGAAACCCACCAATGGGTCCTTGCAGAGCGGCCCAAGAGCTTCACCCAGGTTTTCTTTGGTCGATGAGGGGCTTCATCTCGACTTGGTGGGACCTGTGGGGATGGGGAGGTGGGGCTTCATCTCAACGTGGGGCTTCATCACAACTTGGTGGGACCTGTGAGGACAGGGACGTGGGGCTTCATCTCGATGTGGGGCTTCAGCTCAACATGGGGCTTCATGATGACTTGGTGGGACCTGTGGGGATGGGGAGGTGGGGCTTCATCTCGACGTGCCCACTCATCTCTGAAGCCAACACCACCCACTCCCTCTTAGTCTCACGTCTGGTTCCTCTTCTCGGTTCTCTGATCAATCACATGGACCTATTTTGGGGACACCTCTTCCTCTTTTGGGTTTCCTCAGAAGAAATCGGCACCAGTTTTTGAGGGAATCATTGCGGGGTTCGGCCGGAATTGCAGACCTTGTGCTTCGTCGCTCCGGCTTTTGTAGTTGAGGAATCACAGAACCACCTGGTTGGAAAAGACCTCTGAGGTCATCAGGTCCCCCGTCCCCTTCCTAAACTCATCTACTAAACCCCACCACTCAATGTCCCACCAGAATCGCCCTGGGAGCCCTGGCTTTGATTTAACCCCTTCTGCACCTCCTGACCAGCCAACAGGCTTTTCCTGGAGCCGTGGGTGGAAAATCGCAGCCCAGGAGGGGCAGAAAGAGGAGACCTCGATGCAAAATGTTCTTTTATTTAAAATAAAGGGAGGCAGAGGTGGAGAGGGGCTCCCCAAGCCGAGGTGCTTTGTGGGCGAGGCTGCCTCCCTGGGCAAAACGGGCTCTGGGTCAGCCTCGCAGTTGATGCTGGAAGGAAATGCTTTGGAAAGAGAGAAAACCGGCAGGAATCGGTTCGTTAAAGGCGAAATAAATTGCAAGCCCTGAGTGCTCTCCATCCTTGGCCAACCCAACGTTCTCTTCTTCCTGAGCCCATCCCCCCGCACACGCCAAGCCTCCCTCCTCAGCGCCGGCCGCCGCCAGAGACCCATCTCCCTGTCCTTGCCGCACGGGCACCGTCCCGGAGCTCCCGGCGCAGGCGAGGGGCAGCGAGTTGAGGTGCTCTGAGCAACCACCTGGCACCACCAAGAGGAGCCTCTTCCACCGCGGGGCACCTCAAGGACAGATGCGGAGCGGGGACTGGAACCCTACCCAGTCCAGAGGGGACATCAGCTGCCCGGGCACCGACTGGTCGTCCGTGGGCAGCGTTTGGGTGATTTCTTGCAAACGAGCCCCCATGCCCATCTTGAACCAGGGGAAGACCCTCTCCCCGTTGAAGGCGGCTCTGGTGTAGACCAAGACGAGAGCGTCGTCGTCTGCACTGAAGAACGCCACCCGCCCCGCCTCGTAGTCCAAGGAGACTCGGATCCTCCTGGGGAGGGCGTTGGGGCGCAGGTTGGCGCGGGGCGACGTGAGGGAGTGGAAGGCTTCCAGCGCCCACACCCCCTCCTTGGGGCAGAGGCTCAGCGGGCCTTTCCTCTTGAGCGACGCTTGGGCCACCCCCAGCGCCCAGACTCCCCCCTGCCCCACCTCCACCTCCCAGAAACGTCGCCCCGAAGTGAAGCCCTCGCAGCCCAGGACGCAGGGTTCAAAGTCAAATCTCTCGGGGTTGTCCGGGAGGTCGTGCGGGGTCAGTCGGCCCCTGCATTGCTTCCGGTCCTCCGACAGGTGAAGGTTGGGGTGAGCGGTGGTGGGGTCAAGGGTCACGGCGGCTGCAGGACAAGGGACAAGCAGAACGTTGGAGATAGCGCTTGGCCCCAGGAGAAGCTGGGGACATGCTCTTCCCTCCCAGCAGCTGGGAACAGCCCCACTTCTCCCGCTTCTCCCGGCTCTGGGTGCCCCGTGGGCAGCTCAGGGGTTGGGGTCCCCCAGTAGGGACGGCCCTGGGTGGCAGGAGATGGGGGCGGGGGGACAAAGTGGGGAGCAGAGGCGCGGGGAGGGGGTGGTGGGAAATCCGTGGGGAGGGGGTGGGAAATTTGTGGGGAGGGGGTGGGGAATCCATGGGGAGGGGGTGCGAAATTCATGGGGAGGGGGTGGGGAATCCGGGGGTGGGGTGGTGGGGGGAAAATCCATGGGAGGGGGGGGAAATCCATGGGGAGGGGGTGGTGGGAAATCCGTAGGGACTGGGTGGTGGGAAATCCATAGGGAGGGGGTGGGGAATCTGTGAGGAGGGGGGGGTGAAGCCATGGGGAGAGAAGGGAATGGCCAACGCTCTTTGGGTGTCCCCTCTCTTTGGGTCCCAGAAGGACTTTGGAGACACCGTCCGGGACGCTGCGAGCGCTGACCCCGGGACGCGACCACCCTTCCCTTCCCCTCCCGCCGTTATTCCCGTGGGAATGTCATCCCCATCCCCTGCCTCCCCCCCTTTCCCACCACTCACTCGGCTCCTGCAGTTTGAACATCAAGTTGTCTAAAGAGGAGAAAGACGGCACCGGGTCAATGTTGGGCATCAACGCAAAGCGGCTGCAGCCATGGCTCCTCCGCAGGTTTTGGGGGCGGCGGGCCACGGGGTGGGGGTGGGGGGTGGGGGGCTTGGGAGGGGAAATATTGAGGGGGGTGAAGGCTTGGTGGGGGGCAGATGCTTGGGTTGGGCTTTCTCCGGCGCCGGCGTTGACGTTGTGGTGGCCACACAAGTCGCCCAAAGCCGGCGGAGAAGGAGCCAAACTCATCTCCAAGACACGGATCCAAACTCATCTCCGAGAGATGGAGCCAAACTCATCTCGAAGAGACGGAGCCAAACTCATCTCCAAGACACGGAGTCAAACTCATCTCTGAGAGACCCTGCAAAGGATTCCCCCCCCACCCCCCGCAGCCCCCACCCTGGTGCTGGGCCCACGTGAACTTTGATTTCCCACCACGGGAACGACGGCACGAGGAGCTCGGATTGATTTTGCTTTGCTCGTGAGACCCGGGAGAGGGGATCCCAGCTCGGTTTTCTCCCCTTTCCACTTCCCAACTGGTTTTGCCCCAGGAAGGGGGGGGGGGAAATAAAAAGGCTGTTGGTGTCCCCCTCCCCCGGGAAGTCTCAGCTGCTTTGATTTACGGTGGCTCCTGGGGGGGGGGGGTGTGTGTGTGCTCATAGCGAAGCACCCAGGACCCCAGTTTCTGCCAGGCAGGGGGCACAGGAGGCGGGGTGCCCCCTCCCAGCGCCATGCGGTACCTTGGCACTTGCGCAGCGCGGCCCTGACGAGGCCGTTCCGCTGGACCAGGTCCTCCAACCTTCCCTGCAGCTCCGGGGACACCTCCAAAGGAGGGCGGAACGTCATCGTCTCACAGCTGCAGGGAGGGCAAAAAACAGGCACCAGCATCGAGTTGGGAGTCGGGTTGGAAGGGACCTCAAAGGCCACCCAGTTCCACGGGCAGGGACCTCTCCCCCTGAGTCAGGGGGCTCCGAGCCCCATCCAGCCCAACCTTGGACACCTTCAGGGATGGAACACGATGGTGGTGGTGATGGCAACAATCATGGTGATGATGCTGGTACTGGTGATGGTGACAGGAAGCATGAAACCATGGAATGGGTTGGGTTGGAAGGGACCTCAAAGCTCATCCAGTCCCACCCCCAGCCACGGGCAGGGACCCCTCCCACTGGGTCAGGGGTCAAGGCTTCACCCAGGTGGGGTCACGACCTCTCCAAGCATCTGAGCGGGGGGAAGGAGCCACGTTACCTGTTCAGGAGTCTCCTGATGTCCTAAAGGTGGGAAGAGAGAAGAGGGACCATTGGGAAAGAGGAACGAGCGGTGTCTTCCGACGAGTTATTTATTGTTACGGCAACGCGGCAGCGAAGAGGGACGCCACGCGTTTGACGATGCCAAGAACTGGGGCTCCCCAGGTCCCAGGTCTTGCTCTGCCCCTCCCTTCCCCACCAGCTCAGGTGCTTCGGGGTTCTCACCTGCAGGAATTGGCTCGCCGGCTGCTGGAATCTCCCCTCCATCTCCCAGATGAGGGTGTCGAGGTGAGACATCTCCTCCGAGACCTTGGCCACCGCTTCCTCCTGGCCCCGGGTGATGGCCCTGTCCAGGTCCGCCAGCCGGGACAGCAGGAGGTTCTCCTGATCCCTCAGAAACTGCCGCAACTGCTCAAATTCACACACGATTTTCTTCCCTTCACTCCTGGTTTGCTCCTGCCAGGACCAGAGACGAGGCCCAAGGGCTGGAAGAGGAGCAGAAGACGCAACCACGACCTCTCTGCCACCCCCGAAACCCGCCAGGACCTCCCCTCGTGGGGCTGTTTTTACATCGTTCTCCTTTATTTTGACGTCGCTGGTTGCAGCGACCCCAGGAGGAACCTCAGCAGCTGCAGGTGAAGCTCTGCAAGGTGGGCAGGAGGTGGGGGGGGCGATGGAAAAAACACACCCCTACACCCAAAACCCCTCAACTTAGTGCTCCGAGGGCACCAGGTTGGTCTTGGGATGCCGAGTCCTTGGTGACACCCGGGCAATTCCAGGGGGAATTCAACACCAAGCCAACTTCTTGGGGGGGTGTGTGTGTGGGAAGAGCGTGGGGCTACTTGGGAAGCGAAACCAACGAGAGGAAGAGGGAGACTGAGGGAGTTTTGGGGAAGGGAGACCCTTCCAGGCCACCTCTGTGCCCCCCCCCCCAGGGTCCCCTGTGGAGAAGCCGCCACGTTATCTCGCCCGCCCAGGTTCTAGCAGATGCGAAGCCCCAGCAGATAAAGAGCAGCTTGGCCGGTGGCCAAAGCAAAACACAAACACTCTGTGAGCCAAATACGCAGGAAACGGCCTCAAAACACACCAGGGGAAGCCCCCCCGCCCCCCCGCCAGGGTCCTGCTGGAGGGCACCTACCAGGTAGGAGCTCCTCCTCGCTCTGGCTTTCCTGCTTTCCAGGTATTTTTCTCGCTCCTCCTTTAAAGCCTCGAGACGGGCTTGGATTTCTTCCTGAGGACCAAGGAAAGGAGTTGTGAGGAAGGAATTCCTCACCGTGAGGGTGGGAAGACCCCAGCACGGAGAAGTTGTTGAAGACCCATCCCTGGCGGTGCCCAAGGCTGGGTTGGATGACACTTGGAGCCCCCTGACCCAAGGGGAGGTGGTTCCTGCCCATGGGACTGGATGGGCTTGGAGGACCCTTCCAACCCAACCCAACTCAACCCAACCCAACCCATTCCAAGATTCTTTGATTATTGGAGGAACAGAGAAAAAATAACCCCTTGGTGTTTCTCTCGGTGCCACACCTGAGGTTGAAGAACCCCAGAAGGAAGAGGAGCAGCACGGAGAGCACCCACACGCCCGCGGGAGCCAGAGAGGTGTGGGCACAGCATTGGGCTTCACCTTGTATTCCTGGGCAGCTTCTTGGAGGGGAACCACGGAGTGGAGGCGATGAGCATGCGAGCGGTCGCACACCACGCAGATGGGCCGCAGGTCCTCCTTGCAGAAGAGCTTCAGGGCTTCCTGGTGCTCCTGGCACAGGTCCTCCCGCACCGCCGCGTCCCATCCTGCCCTCGGGCCGAGCTGCTGGGCAATGGCGGCGATGTTCGCCAGCTCTCGGCTGGGTCGGAAGCTCCTCTGCGCTGTCTCCTGCCGGCACTGGGGGCAGGAGAACGGAGGCTCCAGACCTTCCCAGCAGCGTGCGATGCACGCGCGGCAGAAGTTGTGGCCGCAGGGGATGGACACAGGGTCTTGGAAGAAGCCGAGGCAGATGGAGCAGGAGGCTTCGCTCTGCAGGCTTCGTGCTGGGCTCTGTGCAGCCATGGCTCTTCCCAACCAACCCTCGAGGTGGGATCTCAGGAGCTTCGCTTGGCAGCGAGGAGGTGAAGGACGTTCCTCCTTCCGGCTCGGCAAAGTGGGGAAATCGACACCCCCCCACGCCGTGACCCGGAGAGGAGCGAGAAGAGGGAGAGCGCGCCCGGCGCTGCCTCCTCGCCTCCTGCCACCTCGCATGGGTTTGGGTTCTGTTGAGGTTGGGCAAGGTGCCAGTTAGAAGATAAGAGGCCGGCGGGCAGGGCGGCTCCGCAGCGGGACCAGGGCAGGGGTTGGAGGAGAAATCTCACCAGGTTTGAGGTGGGACCCCCCCACACACACCAGGAACCCATGGAACAGGGCTGCAGGGTCTTGGGGATGAAGGGTTGTCCATGAGTCGGTGGTGGGACCGCCTGCCAAAGGAATTGACGCCGGATGGGGCTGCGGGAGTGGGGAGGGATTGCTCCGAGCCATCGGCACTCATGGGGCCAAATCCGCGTACGGGGGGACCAGTGTGCAGGTCGCCGGGACACGGCAGACAGGGTCGGGCCACCAAATTGGAGCTCAGGATGGGTTTGGAGAAACTGAGATTACCCAGCCCGGAAAGGGAAAGGATCCAATCAGGGTCTTGGGTGTCTTGGGTTGGTTGGCTCTAGGGTTGCAGAGGAAGGACAGAGCCAAGCGCCAAGGGTGGTGAGGCGCTGGCTGCCCCCTCCCTGGAGGTGCCAAGGCCAGGGTGGACGGGGCTGGAAGCCCCCTGACCCAGTGGGAGGGGTCCCTGCCCATGGAACTGGGTGGGCTTTGAAGTCCCTTCCAACCCAACCCATTCCATGGTTTCATGCTCCCTGTCATGGTGGTCATCACCATGATTGTTGCCAACACCACCACCATCGTGTTCCACCCCGGGAGGTGTCCAAGGTTGGGCTGGATGGGGCTCGGAGCCCCCTGACCCAGGGGGAGGGGTCCCTGCCCATGGCACCGGGTGGCCTTTGAGGTCCCTTCCAAGTCATCGCGGCGTCCTCGGTCGTTGAGCTTGTTTCACTTTTAGCTGAGCAGAGGTTTCTCCTCCTGCTCCCAAACCATTGCTCAAGCCAAGATCCAATCCCTTTATCTCCCAGGGCTTCCGGAAAACCTTTCCGGAATAGAAAACCTTTCAGGAACAGGAGCCGAGATGCCCGTCCTTTCTCAAAGGCACCGGGAATTTTCAGTTTCCGAAGCCGTTCCGTTAAATTAGAGCCGAGGGTTTGGTGACCAGAGGAGCTGGGCTCCTCCGGGGGCCGGAAATGTCATTTTCTGATAAAAACAAGAGGAGGAAATCTCGTTTCCTGCTCAAATCAAGAGTGGCGGGGGCTGAGCCGCCACCCCGAGTGGGTTTTGGGGGCAGAAATGCTTTTCTCTGCCCCGTGGGGAAGGAAAAGAGGGATTCGCCCAACGTGGGGCTCGAACCCACGACCCTGAGATTAAGAGTCTCATGCTCTACCGACTGAGCTAGCCGGGCTACCGGTAGAACCCACCCCGGGCCCCCCTGACCCCGCCGCCACCGGGAGGGATCCCGGCTCCCGCAGGGGCATCGCGGGCATCAGAGACCCCCCCGGAGCCCCCGAGCCCCAGCCGGGACCGCCCAGGGAGTCCCAACCGGGACCCGCACCGCACCCGCAACAGGGACCCCGCACTGCGCCGGGACCCCACACCGGGACCCGCATCGAGACCAAGACCTGCACCGAGATCCCGCACCGCACCGACACCTCGCACCGCACCGACACATGCACCGAGACCGACACCCGCACTGCACCAGGGACCCGCACCCCACCAAGACCAAGACCTCGCACCGCACCGGGACTCCACCCCACCGGGGATCCGCACGGGGACCCCCCCGCACTGCGCTGGGACCCCCACCGAGAGCGCCCCGCAGCGAGACCCGCATCGAGACTAAGACCCGCACCGGGACCCCACGGAGACCCGCACCGGGATCGAGACCCGCACCGAGGATCCGCACCGCACCCCACAGCGCACCGAGACTGGCACCGAAATCCTGCACTGACACCCCGCACCGCACCGAGACGGGAAGACCCACGCGTTCCCCGCAGCGCTGCGGGGGGGAAAGGCGGGGTGACGGGGTGTCCGTGGGAGCCAAAAGCTCCGGGGGGCGGGGGAAAGGGCAGGAAAAGCATGGTGGAGGGGGTGTTTCTGCCCGGTTTCGAACCGGGGACCTTTCGCGTGTGAGGCGAACGTGATAACCACTACACTACAGAAACGCCTGCACTACCGTCCGCCCCGCGGCACTTTGACAGCAGGGCGGCGGGGCGGGGGGGAAAGGAGCAGGGGGCGGTGGCAAGGGGAGGTGGGTCCTGGGGGGAAAAGGGGGCCCAGGAAAAGGAGTCCAGGGGGGGAATTCAAAAATTACCCGCCCAACGTGGGGCTCGAACCCACGACCCTGAGATTAAGAGTCTCATGCTCTACCGACTGAGCTAGCCGGGCCCCTATGCCAATATGTGGCCGCGCCGCTACATGTAGGATCATGCCCCCTGTCCCCCCTCTAGCCACGTCCGTTCTTCCCCCTGCAGCCGCGGCCCCCGGCGTTGCCTTTCCTCTCCGCCCCCTCCCCCCACTTTAGACCTCCAAGATCAACGAGTTGGCAGGGCAGACAAGCCCCCACAGAGGCCCCCCCCCCCCGAGACCACCGGGCGCCCCCGTGGGCTTCAGAGCGGCGCCCTCTGTTCCCGGGCGGGAATGCAAGCGGAAAGGGGGGGTGAAGGGGTGGGGGTGGGACGGAGGAGGCGGGGAAAAGGCCTCCAGGATCGGTGCCACCCCCTCCCCGGGCCTTAGGACCCCGCCGCGGCGCCCGGCGCGGCACCTCCGGTCAGGTGACGCCGAGGGGGCGGGGTTTGAGGCGGCGCAGACCGGAAAGCGGAAGCGCCGCGGCCTTTCCCGTCAGTTGACGGAGCGAGCGGCGGTGGAGCAGGAGAGGCCAGAGTGGAGCCCGAGCGGGGCTGCAGGGGCTCCCCGCGGCAGCGGCGGAGCGAGGGCGGCTCGGGGAGGCCGGGAGCGGTGGGGAGGGGGCCGCGCTTTGGGGACGGGCTGAGGCTTCCGCAGGGCCCGCTTGGGCCTCTCGGCGCGGGAAGCAGCACCAGGCCCTCCCCCCACCCCCCCCGGGGCGGACAGGGGGGTGCAGGGCCCCCGGGCTGTGGTGAAACGAAAGGGAGGAGCAGCGCCACAGCTTCCCCCACCTCTCCCCCAACCCGCTCCCTCCCGGCGGGCGGTGTGCGGGGAAAGGCGGCGGCGAAGGAGGCAGAGGCGGGGGGGGCGCCCCGAGGCCTCGGTGCCCCCAAGTCTCGGTGCCCCCAGGTCAGCGCCCAGCCCGGTGGGGGGAGGGAGGAGGAGGCACACCCCCCCCAGCCCCGTGTGGGGGAGGGAGGAGACACCCCCCCAGCCCCGTGTGGGGAGCTCGGAGGAGGAGAGGAGGAGACACCCCCACCCCCTCAGCCGTTCCCCATGGCGGCCCTGGTGTGTGCGGGTGACGGGGGCCCCCCGGGAGGCTGCAACCGGAGACTGAACCCAGTGGTGACGCTGCAGGAAGAAGCCATCTGTGCCATCTGCCTGGACTACTTTGTGGAGCCCGTGTCCATTGGCTGCGGGCACAACTTCTGCCGCGTCTGCATCTCCCAGCTGTGGGGCGGCGAAAGCGGGGACTACGAGGTGACCCCCGGTGCAGTGGGCGGCGGGGAAACGGGCATGGGCGATGCGCTGGAAGAGGAACTGGAGGAGGAGGAGGAGGAGGAAGAGGAGGATGAGCTGGAGGATGAACTGGACGTGGAGCAGGAGGAGGAGGAGGATGGCGGGGTGGACGAGGAGGAGGAGGAAGATATCTGGAGTGAGGAGGAGGACGACGACGCCGACCTTTGGGACGACCCCGTGGAGGAGGAGATGTGGGACGGCGGGGTGGGCGGCGAGCTTTACTTTGGGGACGAGGACTACGACGAGGATGTGATGGAGGAGGACGTGGAGGAAGAGGAGGAGGAGGAGGAGGTGGAAGAGGAGGAGGAAGAAGAAGAGGTGCAGACACCTCCTCCGCCTCCACCCGTCCTGGCTGCGCGACCCCGGCGCCTCCAAACCTTCACCTGCCCTCAATGCCGCAAAACCTTTTTCCAGCGGAATTTCCGACCCAACCTTCAGTTGGCCAACATGGTGCAAATCATCCGCCAGCTGCACCCACACCCCCAGCGCCTGGCGCCGCCCGCGGCCGGGTCCACTGTTTCAGGAGCCGCTGCTGGCGTTCCGGGCGTCCTGGTAGCGGTGGGGGTTCAGGGATCTCCGAATTTGTGTGAGAAGCACCAGGAACCCCTCAAACTCTTCTGCGAGGTGGACGAAGAAGCCATCTGCGTGGTGTGCAGGGAGTCCCGGAGTCACAAACACCACAGCGTCGTCCCCCTCGAGGAGGTGGTGCAGGATTACAAGGTGGGAAGGGATCGGCGTTGGGGTAACGGGGTGGCTTGGAGGGAGGGGAACGGAGCCGTGGGAGCTGACAGCGTGGGCTGCCGGAGTTGGAGCCGGCAGCCGCCTGCATCTCGCCGGGCTGGTTGGGCAAGCGGGGAAGCTGGGGAGACACTGAGCGGGGTCGCGTGTGGGTTGGGGCGCAGGAGGCTGGGAAAGCAGGAACACAACTGGAATGGTTTGGATGGGGAGAGAGGCTTGATAAGTGGGGGAGGAAGGCAAAACTGGTTGGATGTGGGAAGGAGGGGAGCGCCTTGGGTCCTGCCAGGCTGGATTTGGGCTGCAATTCTTACCTAAAGGGGTTCAGAGCCACATTTTGCTTCGCCAGCCGCGGAGATACTTCCTTAGGGGCTCGAACGAGGCGGCTTTGCCCTCGGGAAGGCGTCGCTTCCCACTTGGATGCGACTGGGAACCCTGAAGCGAAGGGAGTCCGAGGGGCAGTGGTTGCTGAGCCCTTCGCTCTCCCACAGCTCCGTCCCCTCCCTGGCTTCTGGATCCCTTTTGGGACCCCTTTTGGCATCTTTAGGAAGGAAGGAATGGGAGGTTTTTAATTCCAAAGGCGTCGTGGAGGAATTCCTGCTGCACGTGGTTGGTCTCTCACCTCGTCCTCCCTCGCCGGAAGCTCACGGAGCTCCGGCCACGACCGATACCTCGGCAGCTCCCGTCGGAGCCACCACCTTGGCATTTCTGGGGAGGAATTTTGTTGCCAGGAGGAGGTGGAGGCCGACTGGGGACGGGATGGTTGTTTACAGGATGCGCTTCCCTGCGTCCGGGCGCTTTGGGGCTGTCGGAGCGGGGCCATCCGTTTTCCCTTCCCTTTGCCGTGGGAAAGATGCTGGGACTCCTCGAGGAGGGAGGAGAAGTTATCTCTGGAGGGCAGAGGGAGCCTCCTGGGGGGGCAGCAAGGCGGAAGGGGTTGGATTTTTGGGAATGCCAAGGCTTCTCCGGCGCAGGGAATTGCGCCTGGGGATGTGGGTGATGGTTTAGCGTTGGCTTAAGCTGGTCCAGGACCAAGAAAGGCGCAGCCTGGAAGGACATTCCTGGTTTTTGCTGAGTTTGGGACCCCAGGATCCCGATCCAAAGCCAACGGGATGCGTCTTCCACGCCTTGAGCCCCGATCCAGCGCTTTGTGTGTGGTGATTGCGAATCCAGGCGTTCCCTGCTCCCACGGGGCAGGATTTGGGGCATTCAAACCCGCCCCCAGTGCAAGCGCTCGTGGAAAAGGGTCTGAAATCCCAGCAGGAGGCTCCGTTCTCAGCCCCACTGCGGAGTTGGGATCCAGGGAGGGGATTCCCTGCAGTGGAAATGCCTGAGACGCGTTCCTGTCTCCCAGAACAAACTCCAGAGCCACCTGGAGCCGCTGAAGAAGAAGCTGGATTTGGTCCTGAAGCAGAAATCCAACGAGGAGGAGAAGATCACGGAGCTGAGGGTAAGAGCCGGCTGCTCCTGGCACCGCGGCTGCTCCCGCGCATGATTCCTGCCATGGTTATTCCCATCCTCAGGGAAGGAGGAGGCTGGGAGCACTCAGCCCGGAATCGGGCGAGCAGGGAGGAGCGGGGAAGCTTTTCCCTCGCGATTTGAGCTGCGATGGAAGTGTCGCAGTCCCTTTGCTGCTGATCCCTTGGGATCTCGGGGGTGGAAGCTGCTTCTCTGCTGGATTAGAGCTTCCTTAAGGGAATTTTATGGGAAAACAGAGAAATCCACGTCAGCCCCAGGACCTAAGGATGCTTTTCCTCCCTCTCCTTGCTCTGCAGGACAAGATGAAGCTGGAAATCAAGGAATTTGAGTCGGATTTTGAGGTGCTGCACCAGTTCCTGATCGGGGAGCAGGTCCTGCTGCTGCACCAGCTGGAGGAACGCTACGAGAGCCTCCTGGCGCGGCAGAGCCGGAACATCGGGCAACTGGAGGAGCAGAGCGCGGCCCTGAGCCGCCTCATCGCCGAGGCTGAGGACAAGAGCAAGCAGGACGGGCTGCAGCTCCTCAAGGTCTCACTTCCGTCCCATCCCCGCACTGGGAAAAGGGAGGGGGTAAAAGGCCTTGCTCGGGGAATTCCAGGGGGAGGAACGAGGCCTCTCCCAAAGAGCTGTAAAACTCAGCTCGCTCACGCAGTCAATCTCTGGACCGTGAACCCTCGCTTGGCTCCGTGCCGGCGGCTCCGGGAATTCTGGCCCCTTCGTGGCAGGAGATCACGGGCTGGGGTGGGAATTGTGTGGAGACGCCGGAGGGGAGCGGACCTTGCTCCGAGAAGGGTCTTCTGCAAGGGAGGGAGAACGTCCTCACCGGGTGGGCAATGTCCTTCCCCAGCACTTCTGTCTGTCCGTCCTTCCTTCCCCAGTGCTTCCGTCCATCCTTCCCCGGGGGAAAACGGGAAGCGAACGGGATTTGGGGGTCCTGGGATGCCTGTGGCAGCAGGAAAAGCCCGCCCCCCAAGGGGCGAATCCCTGATAGTTGCATCCCGGTGGGATTTTACCCCGTGGGAGGGGACTCATCCTGCCCCGTGGGGTGTTGGGATCGGGGCTGGTTCTCCCTAATCCTGTTCGCTTTCTTCCTGCCCGGCTGCCTCCTCCACAGGACATCAAAGGCACCTTTATCAGGTCAGTGGCTTTCCCGATGCGTCAGCAGCGCCATGGTCGGCTGGGAAAATCCCAGCAGGGTTTTGTTTGGAACCTGAAGTGCTCGGTGCTTCTCCAGCCTCTGGGCTGGATAACGAGAGGGAAAGCTTGGTTGGGCTGAGGGCCGGAACGCGGGGCAGGAGGGGAATAAATGGGATTTGGGATGGGGGGAGCTCCAGGCTGATGGCCCGGAGGGGAATAAATGGGATTTGGAGGATGAGCTGGGGATGTTTAGGAGAGAAGAAAGGCTGCGAAGAGCCTTCGGAGTTGCTGGCAGCAGCTTTGTGGGAGCAAAGCGGGACGTGTCCCTGTGGATCTTGTGCTCCAGGGAAGTGGGAGCCACTGGGAATTCCAGAGCGATCCTTTTTTCTCTCCCCGTTGTTGGAGCAGCTGCTCTTTCTCAGCTGCAGCTGCTCCGGGTGGGAGCGCGGCCTCGCGTCCTGGTGGCTGTTGGACGCGGCTCCATCCCCACTGGATGTGGCTGCGCCGGCTGCACCAGCGCAACCGGTTGTGCTGATGTCGGCCCCGCTCCGGCATTCTGGGCTCTGCCCAGGGCATTTGGTTCCTTCTCTTGGCTCTTTGTGCTGAATCCTTGCTTTTTTTTTTTTTCCCCTCCTGGCAGATGCGAGAACGTCCGATTCCAGGAGCCGGAGATGGTGCCAGTGGACGTGGGCAAGAAATACCGAAACTACTTCTTGCAGGACGTGGTGCTGAGGAAGATGGAGAAGGTCTTCAGCAAAGTCCCTCACGGTGAGAAGACCCAGCTCCTCAGAGGGTCCTTCCTGCCTTCTCCTGCTGGGATCTCTGTGTTCCCAGGATTTTTACCCCTCGATTCCTCCAGTTCCCTCTGGGCTGGGCTCTTCCCTCCCTCCTCTCCGCTCCCTGTTCCGTCCTTTAATCCGTATCCTCCCCTAACGTGGCCATCGCCTCCTTCCATCCCAAAAGCGGAGCTGGATCTGGAATCTGGCTCTGGGTGGGGCTGGGATGGGACCTGTGGGAGCTGGGAGAAACTGGGAGGGCTCGGAGGAGGCAAAGGGAATTTGGAGGGGGTCAAAAAAGTCAGGAGCCGCTGGGATGGGGGACTCGGAGGAGCTGGGAGGGTGAAGAGGTTTAACTCGGCCCCAGCGGCCACCGGTGCTGCTGGATCCGCACGTGGACTCAGGATTGGGAGCTTGGAGGAGAGGGAAAATCTTGGCAATGGCATTTGAGCCCCCCTGATGTCCCCATCTCCCTCGCAGCTGACATCACCCTGGATCCGGACACGGCCCACCCGCGCCTCAGCCTCTCCCTGGATCGCCGCAGCGTCAAACTGGGCGAACGCCGCCAGGATCTCCCGGACAACCCCAAACGCTTTGATTCGGATTATTGCGTGCTGGGATCGCAGGGATTCACCTCCGGCCGCCACTACTGGGAAGTGGAGGTGGGCGGCCGCCGGGGTTGGGCGGTGGGCGCGGCGCGGGAAACCGCTCGGCGCAAGGAGAAAACACTTGGACCGCACCAAAAACGGGAAATCTGGTGCGTGGGCACCAATGGGAAGAAGTACCAAGCGCTGACGGCGACGGAGCAGACGGCGCTGGCGCCTGGAGAACGGCCCCGGCGCTTCGGAGTTTACCTGGACTACGAGCGGGGCCAACTGGGCTTCTACAACGCTGAGAGCATGGCCCACATCCACACCTTCAACGCCTCCTTCCACGAGCGGATCTTCCCCTTCTTCCGGATCTTGGCCAAGGGCACCCGCATCAAAATCTGTGCCTGACCAGCCCTCGCCTCTGCGTCCCGGGATGCGGCCTCGTCCCAGGATGCGGCCTCGCACATGGCCACGCTCGTTCCCCGCTCCTGTTGTTCCTTGGATCCTCTTTTGGGATCCAGCGCTGCACTTGGCTTCTTGCACCCGCTTGCTCCCAAGGCCTCTTCCCTCCGGGATCGATGGTTCTGGTTGGAACAGGGAAGGATCCCGCTCAGAATCGTCCCTTGGTGCTGGTTCTGGTTGGAACAGGATCCCCTCCTGCTGGCGCTCGCTGCTCTCCCTTTTCCCAGTCGATGCCGAAGCTTCCCCAGCACGGTGGAGTTCGGAGCCGGCTCTTGGCTCCCCTCGGACATGGAGCTCAATCCCTGGAGCTCCGGACATGGGGAGTGAGCGCTCCGGGCTCCTCCAGATTCCCATCGTCATCATTCCAAACCCACTGTCTCCACGGTGCCTGGTTTTCTTGGGATCCACCCTCAGCCCCAACTGGCGCTTGGACCCAGAGCCAACCCCGCTTCAACCCGTGATGTCCCCTCCTTCCCTGTCATTTTTGGGAGTCTCCTGACTCCCAAATCCTCCCCATTCCCATTCCTTGTGGACCTGGCACTTTATCAGGGGCCGAGGAGGGTGCGAGGAGCCGATTACCCCTCTGGATCCGGCACGGTCCCGCCTGCAGGGTCGGACCCGGCCTCCCTTTGCAGAGCTCTCTGAGCTGGGAATATTTATTTTCTTTCCTCCTTTTTCTCGGCTGCGTCCGAGCTTCCAGGTGAATCCGGTCCCACTCGAGAGACTCTGCCTGCTCCGGTTGTGTTTTATTCCGCTTTATTTTTTTGTCGGTGGATTGGGGTTTCTTGGTTTGGTTTATTTTTTTGGTTCCCTGTTGGAATCCCAGAGTTCGTTCAAAATATTTTTGGCTAAAAACGCGAATTAAACGGAGATTTTAGTTTTATGAGATGGCAGGAAACGATAATAAAGAGTCAAGTTGTAAATCCTGGGCTCTGGTTCACTGCAATCCCAACAGAGGCTTTGAAAATCTCGGAGCCGGGTCCGAATGAGTTTGGATTGAATTGCATTAGGGTCTGGCCTGGCTTTGCCGCTCCCACGATCCTCCTGGCAATCAGCTCGGCCTCGTTAATCTTTATTTAATCCTTTCTTAATTAGATGAGATCCAGCCCTGAGCTGGGCATCTGCATCCCCTTCCTGATGGAGCCACCTCAATCTTGGATCCAGCAGCGCTAGGGGGAGGAAATCACGGCTCTGCCAGCCCGGAAAGGGGAAAAAACCAGCCCTAAATCCCTCAAAAATGGCCATTTTTATCCAAAATCGGTGCTGGGGGTGAGAGATTCCACATTGAAACCTCTCCTTCCCAACAGCCGCTTTGAAATCCCCACTGGGCGATGAGGCTGGAATTGTAACCGCGGCTGCTTCCCAAATTCAGCTGCTTTGGGGGTTTTTTTGGGAATTGTGTTTGTTTTCCCAGGTTGTTGCAGCGCCGCCGGGCGTGGGGGAAGCGGGGACGGCGAGCGGCGGCGCGAGCCCGACCCTGAGCATGTCATGGCCTCCCCCTGCTGCTCCCACCCTGCGTCCCGGGCTTCAAATCAATCCTGCAGCTCCCGATTGCGCCTGCCCGCCCCCTCCTCAACCCAACCCCTTCCCACTGTGATGTCCCCAACCCTGAAGGCATGGGGACAATTTTTTGTGGATCTAAAGCCCCTCCTGGTCTGGGATGTTGGGGTTTCCTTCAAGATTCCCGATGGAGAAAAGCTCCGAGCCCAGCTCCTCCGTGGAATTCCGGGCTGTGGGAGGATCCACAGGGACCCAGGTGGGCAGAGTGCTCGTTTATTGAGTTTTGTACACAAAAGCCATGGTTTTCCCGCTGCCGCAGCCTCACCAGATGCTGATGGTGGCGTCACCGGGTGCCAACAGTGGCGTCACCTCATCGGGTGCCGATGGTGACCTGCCACACCCGCACCAGGTTGTCCGTGTAGCCGGCAAACAGCGTCTGCGGAGAGAAACAGGAGTCGGGACACAGGAAGGGTGGGATGGGCAGGGGGGTGGGGACACGCGGACAAGGGATTGGGGACACTGGGAGCCAATCCCAAAGGGGAGAGCGGCCACCAGTGCCCTGGGAGCTGGGAAAGGGAAGAGCTTCAAGGAGAAAGGGGGGGTCCAAGGAAAGGGGACCCAAGGAAGTCCCTGCCCTTGCAGGCAGAGGTTGCTCCCCTCTCCCTGCATTCCCAGGCCCAGGACAGGCATTCCAGGTGGGATTTACCTGCCCGTCGGCGGACCAGGCCAGGGACGTGCACTGGGGTGGCTCCGCTTTGCTGCTGGTGCTGATCACCTCCTGCTTCAGCTCATCCACGATGATTTTCCCTTCCAGGTCCTGCGGAGAGACAGAAACGCTGAGGATCGAGGGGTCCAACCGGAGCCACCCCAACACCACAACACCCGGAGCAACTGGATGCTCAGAAACAGCCTCTGGATTTTCTGCACGGAGATGCAGTCAGATGGCACCAAATGTTTCATCACAGCAAGAGGATCCCCCAAACACGGAACGACCCCCCCAAAGCCGAGGAACAGAAAGCCCGAGTGATTCCAAACCCAGCCCAACTCCAAATCCAAGGAAAGCGAGGCCTGGTGACTCCAAACCTGAGGAAAGCGAGACCTCAGTGACCCCAAACTCAGCACAACCCCCCAAATCCGAGGAAAGCGAGGCCTCAGTGACCCCAAAGCCATGGAAATCAAAGCCTCTGTCACTCAAAACCTAGAATGACCCTCAAACCTAAGGAAGGTGAGGCCCTGGTGACTCTAAACCCTGTGTGACCCTAAATCCAGGGAAAGCGAGACCTGGGAAACCCCAAATCTGAGGAAAGCGAGGCCTCAGTGTTCCCAAACCCAAATGCCCTCGAAAGCCGAGGAAAGCAAGGCCTCGGTGAGTCCAAAGCCAATGCAACCCCAAATCTGAGGAAAGCGAGGCCTTGGTGACTCCGACCCTGCCCGAAGTGGAAGCGCGCTCCGAAGGATCCGTACCCAGATCTTGATGCTGGGCCCGGTGGCAGCGCAGAGCCAGTAGCGGTTGGGGCTGAAGCAGAGGGCGTTGATGATGTCGCCGCCGTCCAGCGTGTACAGGTGCTTCCCCTCGTTCAGGTCCCACAGCATCGCCTGCCCGTCCTGCCGGAATGCCGACCTCTGAGCCGCTCCCACTCCCCCAAAACGAGGCCCTCTTTTCCCACCCCCCAAAATGAGGCCCTTTTCCTACCCCCCAAGGGTCCCTTTTCCCAAAAGGGCTCTTTTCCCACCCCAAACCAGCCTTTCCCACCCCAAAGGGCCCTTTTCCTACCCCCCAAGGGTCCCTTCTCCCGAAAGGGCTCTTTTCCCACCCCCCAAATCGGCCTTTCCTGCCCCAAAACGGGCCCTTTTCCACCCCGAGCCCAGCTAAGTGGGAGCGCTTTGCCGCAAGCCAGCGCGGATACGGAAGAGTTAAAGGACACAAAATTCCAAGGGGGCACAGGAGGAGCCAGAAGGGATCCCTGGAGCCGGGCCAGCAGCGCTCCCAGAGCCACCAGATCTTTGGGCCATCGCCCCCAGAGGACATGGAGCCCCTTCCCAGGGTGGGGGAGGCAGGAATGAGGTGGAGCTGCTGGGAGGCCGCTCGCGTCTTGTCCGTGGGGCCACGTTACCTTCCCTCCGGAGGCGCAGAGGGAGCCATCGGGAGAGACGGTCACGGTGTTCAGGTAGCCCGTGTGCCCGATGTGGTTTGTCTTCAGCTTGCAGTTGGCCAAATTCCACACCTGTGCAGGGCAAATCCGAAGGGATGGGAGAAAATGAGGTTAAAGCAGTGCTGCTGCACCCAAATTCCGGAGATGCAGGGTGGGAAAGCTGCCCAGCTCCCAGCTCACCTTCACCAGTTTGTCCCAACCACAGGAGACGATGATGGGGTTGCTGCTGTTCGGGGAGAAGCGCACGCACGACACCCACTCCGAGTGACTCTCGTCCTGCAGAAGAGCCGCAATGCCGGGTCGAGGGCGAGGAAATGCGGCCGCAGCTTTCCCACCCCTGTGCTCCGAACCTGCCCGGGCCTCCCGCCCTCGTCCCTCAGAATTGCAGGACGACTCCTCAGCCCCCAGGGAGAGGTCAGCACGCAAAGGTCTCGCTTTTAATCATCAGGATGGGGCTGGGAGACCCAGATTCCCATCAAAGGCGGTGGGAATGCAAGCTGGCAGAGGTACTTTCCCACGGGAGCACAATCTGGAAGCCTCACCTGCACCGTGTACTTGCAGACTCCCAAGGTATTCCAGAGCTTGATGGTTTTGTCCCGGGAACCAGAAACGATCTGGCGGTTGTCGGAGGAGAAGGCGACACTCAGGACGTCCTTCGTGTGGCCGACGAAGCGCCGCGTGGTGGTGCCACTGCCGGGAGAGAGGGACAACGGGAGAGTTCCCAAATGCACTTAGGAAGGAGGAAAAGGGAAAGATTCCAAGGAAAAGAGAAGCACAGAGAGATCCAAGAAAGGGTAAGGAGTGCTGGTTCCTGTTTTCCTTCAAAAAAAGAGAGCTTGGGGGAAGGATTAGGGGAATCTGGATAAGTTTATCAGGGAACCTCCTGGCTGGACTCCCCAAACGACCCCAAAAAAAGAGCCTGGGCCCCCATCTCCTGCTCCTCTAACACCTCCATCCCATCATAATTGCAGGACGTATCCTCAGATCCCAGAGGATCGGCGGACTTTGTGTCAAGTTTAATCATTGGGAGAGGGAGCCGAGGAGGAGCAGCCCAACACCCTCTTTCAAGCCTCTGCTGGAAACTGCGGCACTGGCTCCAGAAATCCCCATGCTGGGATTTATCTTCCATCCCAAGAGCAAATCTCCTCGTTTCCAAGTGCGCTGGCAACCTCATCCCTTCTCCCAGTGCCCAACCGGAGCGCGAAGGCCCCTAAACCCAGCGCAGCCTCGGCACGGCTGCTCACGTGGTGAGATCCCAGAGGCGCAAGGTGCCGTCCCAGGAGCCCGAGAGCGCGAACTGCCCATCCGAGGAGATGACGACGTCGCTGACAAAGTGCGAGTGCCCACGCAGAGCTCGCTGAGGGATCCCGTAGTTGGTCTCGTCACGGGTCAGCTTCCACATGATGATGGTTTTGTCTGGGAAGGGAAGGCAGGGAGAGGAAAAGGGGGGTCATTTCAGGAACTGCTGCCCCCTCACCGCTTTCCTCCCGGCCTTCCCACCCACGGGAATGGCTTTCAAAGAAAACTGTGTGACCAGGCCTCTGTTCCTTTGACCCCCTCGTGCCCATCGCAAAGAGCAGGCCCCCTCCTTCCTGATGATCTCCTCGGATTGTGATCTTTTCTTCCTCCTTCCCAGCCGCCACTGCCCCTCTCTCTCCTCTGGCTTCCTGGTCTCCTCCCACCGCTTCTTCCCGGATGATCTCCCTGGATCACGGCCTCCCCTTCCTCCTGTCTCCTCACCAGGCTTCCCTTCCCTTGCCACCCCTTCCAGGGAATCTCCCTGCATCACTGTCTCTCTCCGCATAAGTCCCATAGAAACCTAGGATGAACCATGGGATGGGTTGTGTTGGAAGGGACATCAAAGCCAGTGCCACCCCCTGCCATGGGCAGGGACCCCTCCCACTGGGTCAGGGGGCTCCAAGCCCCATCCAACCTGGCCTCGGACACCTTCAGGAATGGGGTGGCCACCCCTTCCCTGGACAACAGGGGTAAAATCCTTACAATTAAGAATTTCTCCCTCATCCTAATCTCTCCTCTTTCAGCTCAAAATCGTTCCCCTCGTCCCATCCCTGCACCCCCTGAGCCAGAGCCCCTCCCCAGCTTTCCTGGAGCCCCTTTAGGGCTGCTCTAAGGTCTCCCCAGAGCCTTCTCCTTTCCAGGCTGCACAACCCCAACTCTCCCAGCCTGTCCTCGTACAGGAGCTGCTCCAGCCCTGGGATCATCTCCGTGGCCTCCTCTGGCGTCGCTCCAACAGCTCCAGGTCCTTCCTGTGCTCAGGACTTCAGAGCTGGACCCGGGGCTCCAGGTGGGGTCTCCCCAGAGCGGAGCAGAGAGACAGAACCCCCTACCTGTCCCTCTCTCCTGGTCTCCCCCTGCCCCCTCTCCCCTCGATGGTTTCCCCCCAGCCTCGACCTCTGATCTTCCTCTCACACCAACCCTCCCCCCCCTCCCCTTCCCGAGGGTCTCTCCCTGACACCCCCCCCCCCGCCTCCCCCAGCCTGAGGGTCTCTCCCTGACCGCCCGCCCCAGCTTGAGTGTCTCTCCCTGAACCCCCCCCCTCCCCCAGCTCGAGGGTCTCTCCCTGACACACACCCCTCTTTCCGATGGTCTCTCCCTGATCCCCCTTCCTCCTGGTCCCCCCGCCCTTCCCACCCCCAAGGCCCGGCCCGGCCCTCACCGCGGGAGGCCGAGAGAATCATGTCCGGGAACTGCGGGGTGGTGGCGATCTGGGTCACCCAACCATTGTGGCCCTTCAGGGTGCCCCGCAGGGTCATCTGCTCCGTCATGGCGACGGCGGGGCGGGAGGATGGCGGCGGATTAAACGGAGGCCGCGGCGCGGGCCCGTGCGGCCGCCACTGCTGCCGGCGGCGCGGGGAGAGAAAGAGAGAGCGAGGCGACTTCCGGCGGAAGCGGAAACAGCGCGGGACTGTACGGCAATATGGCGGCGCCCGGGGCTGGGAGGCAGCATGGCGGCGCCCAGGGCTTTGTACGGAAAGAGGGGTGGGAGCCGGTGAGGGGGACGGGGGCGGGCAGGAGATCTCGGGGGGCGGGGGCGGGGGCAGGGGCACTTGGGGGGGGGGCTGTGGGAGTCGGGGGCAGGGGAACTCTAGGGGTGCTTGGGGAGTCGGGGGGAGAGCTGAGGGCGGTTGGGGGGATAGGGGGGCTCTGGGGGGACAGGGGGTCCTTGGGGGGCTGGGGGGGGGCAGGAGGACCGCTGGAGGGGCTCGGGGGGGGCAGGAGACCTCAAGGGAGGGGGCAGAGGAATTGGGGGGGGTTGTGGGGGTCGCGGGGGACATGGGGTCCTTGGGGGGGGGGGGGCAGGAGACCTCTGGGGGGGGCTTGGGAGGTCAAGGGGGGGTTGTGGGGGACAGAGGTCTCTGGGGGGACAGGGGGTCCTTGGGGGGCTGGGGGGGGGGCCAGGGGCACCGAGGGGGGGCTGTGGGGGTCGAGGAGGGGCTTGGGGGGTCTGGGGGGGTTGTGGGGGACAGGGGCTCTGTGGGCGCTGGGGGGGGACAGGAGACCTCTGGGGGGGGCAAGGGAACTGGGGGGGTCGTGGGGGACAGGGTGGGGTCGGTGAGGGACAGGAGACCTCTGGGGAGGGGCAGGGGAGCTCTAGGGGGTCAGGGGTGCTTGGAGGGGCTGGGGTAGTTGTGGGGGGCTGGGGTGCTCTGGGGGGCTGGGGGGGACAGGGGGTACTTGGGGGGCTGGGGGAGTACAGGAGACCTCTGAGGGGGGTCTGGTGGCTCTGGGAGGGCTGGGAGGGCTGGGGGTGCCAGCACTGGGGCAGCGAGTTAAGAACACAAAGAAAAGTCGGATTCCTGTTCGAATCCAGGGACAGAAAATGAGTCCCCGGGAAAGACAGGAGCGATGCGGCCAAACCCCACGACGAAAACTCTATGGGGTCCCCGCGATGGAAACCCTGCGGCGACGGCGGCGACGGCTGAAGTTTCAGCCCAACCTTTCCTGCCCGGTGTCGCTTCCACCAGCCCAAAGGTCAAAGGTCGGAGGCTAAAATTAACCCCTTGGCAAAGTCCCGGCTCAGCTGTCGCCTCCGCGACGCCTCTTCCAGTGCCCAACGGACGCCCAACACCCAACAAGGTGCCAACACCCCCACCCAAGCGACCGTCGCCGTCCACGCCCCCTGGGAACAAATCCATCGGTGTCGGCATTAGGGAAAAGCGGCCACCGGTCTCGGTAAGGTGGGGGTTTTTTGGCCTTTCCATGAGCAGCGGAGAGGTTGGAAAAGCGGAATTTTGGGGAGGGGGGGGGAATCCAATTCCTGGAGCTCCGAGAATGCAGGAGAAACATGATCCGGTCGCCGCAGCTGGAAAAAAGCCTGGAACAAAGTGGGTTTAGCCCCGTCCGGGATTCCGGTGATTTGGAAAATCATGAGTTGGGTTGGCTCGGAAGGAGCTTAAAACCATCGATTGGATTAAATTCTTCTTCCTTTTCGGAAAAGGAATTAGTGCCTCTTTCCTTGCTCTTTTTCCCCGACAAATTTAGCTCCTTGGAACGTCGTTTATCCAGGAGCAGCGGTGGTTTAGGCAAGATCCCAATTATAGCCCAGCAGAACCATCCTGTAGTTCTCTTCCCAAGGAGATCCGATGGCTCTTCCAGCCCCAAACTGGTCCCTTTCGCTTTCTTGCTGCTCGGCTCCTCTGGGAAGGTCGATATTAAATCATTTGTGCGACGTAGAGGGGAAACTTTAAGCTGGGGCGACCGAAATTGGCCGTTTGTGGTTGAGGCATGGGATTCCATCCAGGATCGGTGATGGGTGTTGGTGGAGCACCTGGATCCCTCTTTCCCACCTCCCACCCCAGGAAAGGTCTCATAACAAAATCTGACGACTGGGGGCAAATGGGGCGAAGCCTCGGTGGCTCCATGGGTTCCTCCCTGCTTGACTTCATTGCCTTTCCCAACGCGTTTTCCGGACGCGTCAGGTTGAGGACGTTCCCTCTCATCCCACCAGGTTGACGAAGCTCTTGGCCACAGTTCCAGTTGGGAAGCGAAGGTGATGATGGAGTCAGGTACGTGAAAACGGATTTATTACCGGCGCGCGTGCCGACTTCCCGGCTCCCTTGGCACCCAAAGCCTGGCTTTTCCGTGTCCGCGGGGCTCCAGACTTTGCTTTGAAGCTGCTGTTTCGATCTCTCCGCACGTTCCATCCCCTCCTTGGCTCTCGATGAGTTGTGCTCCTTCCGTAGGGTCGTTAACCCTTCAAGGTCAGAAAATATTGACCTCCTTTCCCCTTTCCTCTTTTCAAGGCAAACGGAGCGCGGATCTCGGTGAGTGGTTTCTCCTTCTTCCGCCCAACCCAATCTCGTTGGGGTTCCTCTCCTCCAGCCCCCTCGGCTTCTTTATATTTTGGACACGTAGGACAAACTCTTGGCTCCTTTGGGGAATGTTACGGTCGACAGGGTTAAAAAAATCAATTTTGGGGACAGTTCTGATAAAACAAACCCCAAAACCCCACCTGGGGCTCAATTCCCTTTCTCTTTGTAGAAGAACGGGACGCGAAAATCCGTAAGAGCCTTTTCCTCTTTTTCCCCTCCCCTGCCCATAAACCCTCGGCGCCAACGGCTGGAATGAGCATTCCTTGCTTTTCAGGGAAGTTGACGGAGGAGTTTGGTAAGTCCTGCCCCTTCCCGAATCCGGAGCTGCATGTTCTGACGCCGTTGCGTTGGCGATGGCCAACGCCTCTCTAGACGCGTGTTCCGACGCCGTTGGGTTGGCGATGGCCAACGCCTCTCTAGACGCATGTTCCGACGCCGTTGGGTTGGCGATGGCCAACCCTCTCTAGACGCGTGTTCCAACGCCATTGGGTTGGCGATGGCCAACCCTCTCTAGACGCGTGTTCCGACGCTGTCGCGTTGGCGATGGCCAACCCTCTCTAGACGCGTGTTCCAACGCCATTGGGTTGGCGATGGCCAACCCTCTCTAGACGCGTGTTCCGACGCTGTCGCGTTGGCGATGGCCAACCCTCTCTAGACGCATGTTCTGACGCCGTCGGGTTGGCGATGGCCAACGCCTCTCTAGACGCGCGTTCCAATGCTGTTGGGTTGGCGATGGCCAACGCCTCTCTAGACGCGTGTTCTGACGCCGTTGGGTTGGCAATGGCCAACATCTCCATGACTGCTTCTGTTTGTTTTGCGTAGAAGAAAGCGACACCGAGCTCGGTGAGTTGAGTTTGGGGTGAATTCCGGGGTTTTTGGTGCGGCTGAAGATGGGAAAAGTCCCTTTGGGTGGAGAGAGGGCTCCTTCAACCGGAAAGGATCCTCGGGATCTTCCGTTTACCCCCGGATGCGGCCGAGGAGAAGGGACTCTGCGAAGTGACCCCTCTTTCTCTCTTTCTCTTGTTTTAGAGGAATGTGACACGGAAAACGGTGAGTTGTGTGCAGAATTCCAAATTCCCTGGAATCAGAGTGCCAACCCCTCCCCCCAAACCGCTTCCGTCGTGCGGCTCTGGGATAAAGCATCCCTCCCAATCCGTAATATTTGATTTAAATCAATGCTTTTCTCTGTATTTGGGAAGTTTGGCGGCCCCGCCCCCTCTCCAAAGAGGAGCGTGGGGATTTTTTGACGTCTCTTAAGGGATAAAAAATACGGAATTGGAATAAAAGAGCACTTAAAGCCTTTTTCCTTCTCTTTCCCCTTTGTTTTTGGGTGGAAATGAAGAAATCGGTGAGTGCCGCTTCCTTCTCTTTGTCAAAGTCCTCCCAAGAAGGGAATTGCCGGTTTAACGACCCCGGGGGGGGGCAGGGGTGGACGCGCGATCCCATCCTGTTGGGCTCCGCCGGGATTTGGTGCCAGGAACGGTCAGCTCCGGGTCCTCCGGTGAGCGAACCCCGTAACCAACTCCCAGCTCCCCCGTTCGTTCCTGGTTCAAGGGGAACTTTCGGCAGGAATCAGTGAGTCTGGAAGTTTCTCCGTGCCCTTGGGTCCCGTTGTAACCGATTTCTATGGGGTTTATTCCCATTTTTTTCCCTTTTTCTGGAAAAAATTGGATAGGTGCGAATTTTTCAAGAGAATTGATATAAAGAACCCCCAGTTGGGCAGAAAAAATGGGGAGCAGAGGGCGCTGGGAAAGCGATAAAATGAGGGAATTTTGGTGCCGAAACCACCTGTGAACGCGGTCGCTGGGAATTCCCACGGGATTTGGGAGCCGGCGTGGACTCCAAATGCCTTGGATTGCACCCAAATCTTGCTTTTCTGGCCCCAATTGTGCCGTCGCTCACAGCGGGGTTGGAACTGGGGGGAAGGACTGTGGGGGTGGGGCTGCCCGGGAGCCCCTCCCGAAAATCCGGAGTGATTTTTCCTCTTTTTCCCGTTTTCCAGAGAATCTGACAGCGGAGCTCGGTGAGCTTCCTCGGCGCTTCCGAGGGGGAGGGACCACGCCAGTAACCCCAGCTCTGGCCATGCTGGGCTGGGGGGAAAAACCTGTAAATTGAGGAAAAAACGTGATTTTAAAAAAACAAAAAAAAATGAAACAAAATGTAAATTTAAAAAGAAAAAATTAAGGAGCGAAATTTGAAAGAAGGTGATCCCAAAAATTCGGAATTTCAAAGAAAATAATTTTTAAAAAGCATGGTTTCAGAGAAAGACACTTTAAAAAGTTGTAATTTGGGGGAAAGCCCTTTAAAAATTGTAATTTTGAGGAAAATCATTTCAAAAATTTGTGATTTTGGGGAAAGTCCTTTCAAAAATCATAATTTTGGGGAAATTTGTTTCAAAAATTTGTAATTTCGAGGAAAATCCTTTCAAAAATTTGTGATTTGGGGGAAAGTCCTCTTAAAAATCGTAATTTCGAAGAAAATCATTTCAAAAATTTATGATTTGGGGGAAAGTCCTTTCAAAAATTGTGATTTTGGGGAAAGTCCTTTTAAAAATCGTGATTTCAAGGAAAGTCCTTTCAAAAATCTTAATTTTGAGGAAAGTTCTTTCAAAAATTTGTAATTTTGAGGAAAGTCCTGTCAAAAAATGTGATTCTGAGGAAAATAATTTCAAAAATTTGTGATTTGGGGGAAAGTCCTTCCAAAAATCGTAATTTAGGGGAAAGTCCTTTCAAAAAATTGTAATTTAGGGGAAAGTCCTTTAAAAATCATAATTTTGAAGAAAATAGTTTCAAAAATTTATAATTTTGAGGAAAGTCCATTCCAAAAATCGTAATTTGGAGATAAGTCCTTCCAAAAGTTTGTGATTTTGAGAGAAATGGTTTCAAAAGCGTGATTTCCGTTACCGCTGGCTGAACTTCGAGGCCGGCGGTGACGTGGGGGCCGGAATCTCTTGGCGCTCCTTGACTGTTGCTCTCGTCTCTCGGTTTCTCCTCCAGACGAGCGGAACCGGACGATTGGTGAGTGCCGACACCGTGACCCCGTGGGCGCCGGGCACTTCGGATCCAGTTTGACTGTGCTTTGGGGGGGGGGTGGGTTGAGTGCCGCCGCGCTGTGGGATCGGGGGCGCTGGGCTTCGTGTCGCCTTCCCAACCCAAGTCCGAGTTGGAGACGCCATAGGTTCTTTCCCCATATCCCAAGCCAACCCCTTCCCTCTCGGCAATTCCCGGCGCGTCGGCGGCGCCGCGGTGCCCGTGCGAATCCGGACCCGCGGGCACCGGGCGCTGACTCCACCTCATCCCCCTCTCTCTCGCTCAGGGACGCTGACGGCGGAGCTGGGTAAGGAGCTGGCGTCCCCCAACACCCTGATTGTCCTCAATTATGAGAACTCCAAGCGCAAACATTTCCGTAATTGGAATATTGGGGTTTTGGGGAATTTGGGGGTTGGAAGGGGGGGGTTGTCCTCAAACAATGACGTTTCTTGAAGGGTGATGGGGGGCAAGGGCTGCCGGTCAAATTCCATTGATTTGGGCTTTATGGGGGAAAACGGCAGTGCTGGGGGTGGGGGGGTGGAGCCGCTTTGCCTTTATTGTTTTGCTTATTGATCATCTTGGCTCTTTATTGATTTGTGTATTGATTGTCCTGGCCCTTTATTGATTTGCTAATTGGTCGTCTTGACCCTTTATTGATTTGCTTTTTGATTGTCTTGACCTTTTATTGATTTGCTTATTGATCCTCTGGCCCTTTATTGATTTGTGTATTGGTTGTCTTGGCCCTTTATTGATTTGCTTATTGATCGTCTTTTTACGTATTGGCTGTCTTGGTCTTTTATAGATTTGCTTATTGATTGTCTTGGCCCTTTATTGATTTGCTGGTTGGTGGCCTTGGCCCTTTATAGATTTAGGTCTTTATCACATTTGCTGTCATTGATGCTCTGTCGGCTGCGTTTGTGTTTCTCGCTCTCGTCGCCTTTCCCGTATTTGTAGCCTTTGCCTTTATTTACGTGTTCGTTATTTCTCCTCTTTCAGGGGAATGCGACGCCAAACTCAGTAAGAGCCGTTCCCCTTCGGGTGGGGGCGGGGAGCGCCCGACACTTTACCCCTAAAAATGGCAGCAGAGGCAGAATTTCCTGATAAAAAGCTCGTTTTTGTTTTTTTACCTTGACTGGCGCTCAAAGCAAAGCGTGATTTCCAAATTTTCATCATTATAAAGGGAGTATTGTGGGGGGAGAGCAATTTTCCTGCTCTAAGCGCTCTGGAGCTCGTTAATAATAATAATTTAATAATAATTAATTAAGAATTTATTAATAACTTTGCCCCTTTCCTTTGCCTCCCCTCCTTCCCAGAGGAACGCGATAGAAAAATCAGTGAGTGGCTTTTTCTGTTGTGCTTTTGGGGGGAAACCCTCTGGGATGGGGGCGAGGGAGCCTCTTGGAGCCACAAAAATGGGCAAAAAAGAACACTTTTCCCCCCCAAAATCCTTTCCTTCCGCAGAGAAAACCCCCCACGAGTAACAAAAATCTCTCTTTATTTCTCTTCGCAGCAAAGCTGGCGGCGGAAACTCGTAAGTCTTGACTCAAAAGCTATGGGTTTCGCATTAGAAACCTCATTTTTAGGGTCGATTTTTGTCACTTTATTGACCTAATCCCTATTTTTTTTCCTTATTTCCAAGGCAGACTCACGGCGCTGCTCGGTGAGTCCCAGGTTTGCGTCGGGGGGTCCCCTTCCTTGCCAAAAAGTGCAGATTTGCTGGGGTTTATAAATAAAATAAACCCTAAAATTCCATGCAAGCTGCAGAATTTGTTGGGTTTTAAAGTAAAATTGAAAAATTTGAAGCCAACGTGCAGATTTTATTGGGGTTTTAAATTAAATTTAAAAATTTGAACCCAATGTGCAGATTTTAATGGGGTTTGAAAATTAAATTTCAAAATTTGAAGCCAACACACAGATTTTATTGGGGTTTTAAGTAGAATTTAAAAATTTAAACCCAATACGCGGACTTTATTGGGATTTTAAGTGAAATAAATGAAATTTCAAATTAACATAATGTGACAAAATTCAAAAATTTAAACCCAACGTGCAGATTTGATTGGGGTTGAAAATTAAATTTGAGAAATTTGAACCCAACGTGCAGATTTTATTGGGGTTGTAAAATGAAATTTCAAGATTTGAACCCAACGTGCAGATTTTATTGGGGTTTGAAAATTAAATTTGTGAAATTTGAACCCAATGTGCAGATTTTATTGGGGTTTTAATTGGAATAAATGAAATTTTAAATCAACATAATGTGCCGAAATAGGAAAATCCCCTTTGCCACTGAGCGCGTGGCTTTGGGTCCTGGGGGAGAGGGCAGAGCCGGGTCCAAACCAACCCCGGAATCGCCAGATTTGGTTCTTTTTCTCTGCCCGCAGGGGATCGCGACGCCAGGCTCCGTACGTGGCGCTCCAAGCCCCAGCGGGAAGGGGGGGCCCTTCCGTTCGCTGCCTTCCTCGATTCCTCATCGTTATTTCCGCTTCTGCGTCCTTTTCGTTGGATTCTCTGGCTTTTTTTGATTGAGTTCTCCATCATTTTTGCTTCTCCGTAATGTTTTATTTGATCCTCTGCCTTTTCCAGTTCAATTCTCGGCCCTTTTCCATTCTCTGTTGTTTTTGATTGGACTCAAGCGTCGTTTTTTATTCTCCGTCGTTTTTTTACATCTGAATCTCCACATTTTTCAATTCCATTTTGCATCCTTTTTTATTTTGCATCCTCTTTTATTCTCAGTAAATTTTTAATTTGAATCTTCACCTTTTTCAGTTTGATTTTGCATCTTTTTTTATTTTGCATCTTTTTAAAATTGCGTCTTTTTTAAAATTGCATCCTTTTCTATTCTCAGTAATTTTTTTAATTTGAATCTACCCTTTTCAATTTGATTTGCCATCCTCTTTTATTTTGCATCTTTTTAAAAATTGCATCTTTTTTTAATTTGTGTATTTTTTTAAATTTGCTTCTTTTTTTAATTTGCATCTTTTTTTAATTTGCATCTTTTTTTTAATTTGCGTCCTTTTTTTAACCACACATCATTTCCCATTCCATTCTCCCGTTCCGTTCCACCGCGCTCTCCACTTTTGTCCCTGATTTCACGCGGATCCCCTGTCCGTGACATCCTTTTCTAGAAGATTCCGTGAGCTTGAACCACAGAACGATTGACGCGGGGGGGGGGCGGAAATAGAATCATCTCTTAAAATTTCAAAATTTCCAGATTTCAAGTAAACCTTTCAGAATCCGGGCGATTCCAGGCAGTACCGCCTTTCTCTCCGCAGGGCAGGCGACCGCGGAGCTCGGTACGTGGCTCCCGCCCGCTTTGACTGGAACTGGCGCCGGCGACCCCGGAAACTGATGGGTTTCTGCTTTTCTCTCTCTTTTGGCTCCCAGCCAAGTGCAACACCACGATCCGTGAGTGCGGCGCCAGCGCCGAGGGCGCGCAAATCCCTAAATGCGATGGAGTTTGGGGGGGGGGGGGACACACATTCCCGTGGGAAGGGTCAGAGGGAGGAGAAGGGGTGACCCCGACGCGGTGCCGGGGAGACCCTAACAGAGCTTTGCTTTTCTCTTTGAAGGGATTTTCACCGTGGAGTTGGGTGAGTCCAGCGCCTCCCTTGGGCCGTTTGCGTGGTGCTTGAGAAGCTATCGAATTGCCCCCTGCCCCCTAAAAAATATGGAATCGCCCTAAAAACGTGAAATTGGCAAAATGTAAATTGCAAAAGTTGTTTTAAAAAAAAAATGCAAAAAATACAGGACAGGAAATTATTAGATTGTAAAAATCTTAAATTGAAAAAACTATATCGGAAAAATTATTCCATTGAAAAAATTGAGTTGCAAAAATGGGTCTGAGTTGCAAAAAATACAGAAAACTAAATTGGAAAAAAAAAATTGCAAAACATGTCCATTCCAAACTTCTTGTTGAGTTGCACTTGGACAAACACGATCACAACCCCAAACTCACGCTCGTTTTTACCTGTCCCCCCATGTTCCCGTTGACCGTGGCCCCCCCGGGGCGGGCACAGAGTGACTGCAAATCATCCAATTACATCGATTACCAATTTGATATCGACACGACGATTGAGTCACGAGTTGGGTTGGGTTGGGTTGAGTTGGGTTGGGTTGCGTTGGGTTGAGTTGGGTTGGGTTGAGTTGAGTTCGGTTGGGTTGAGTTCGGTTGGGTTGGGAGGGACCGACCGCGAGCGGATGTTAGTGTTTGTCATTTTCTGTGTTGATGTTGTCTTTGTTGGTGCTGACGTCACCGGCTCCCGCTCTCCCGCAGGTGAGCGGCACACGCGCATCGGTAAGGTTGGCGCTGCCAGGGGATCCGGGCTGGGCCGTCATTGCCGGGATCCCGTGGGCGACGCCGGCGCTGGGATAACGCCCGCTCTCCCTCTGTCCAGGGCAGCTGAACGCCGACATCGGTATGGCGCCACCGCGTGCCCGGTGGGAACAACCCCTTGGGACAGGCGCCAAGTGCCGTTGTCACCCATCGTCACGCATCCGTCTCTTGTAGGGGACTGCAACCGCCGACTCCGTAAGCGCCTCCTTCCACCCCGGAGCGTCGGCGTCTGCCCTGGAGAGGGGACGCCCGGCCCTGACATGTCCCTCCTTCTCTCCCCAAGGGCAGCGCGAGGCCGAGCTCGGTACGGGATGGGCGCTCCGGGAGAGCGGGGGCGCTGTTGGGGGGGTCAAGTGGGGGTGGATCGATAACGGGGTGATTGATCGCGTATCGATGGGTGAGAGAGAGCGTCAGGCGGCGGGAGGGCAGGGGGTGATTAATATAATAATGTAATATAATACAATGTAATTAATATGATATGATCAATATAATTAATATGATATCACCAATATAATATAATTAATATTATCTAATCAATAATATATAATTGATATAATCAATATGATATAATTTATATAATTGATATGATATAATTAATACGATATAATCAATATAATCAATTGGTCCAATACGATGCGATTCGCTCCGATATGATGCGATTTGCTCCGATATGATGCGATTCGCTCCGATATGATGCAATTCGGTCCAACGTGGGGTAACAGGGTGTGAGGCCAGGCTGGGAGGGTTGGGGTTGTCCGACCTGGAGACAAGAAAGCTCCCGGGAGCCCCCAGAGCAGCCTCCTGGTACCGGAAGGGGCTTTGAGGTGCCTCCAATCCAACCCGTTTCATGATTCCGTGATGGGGTGGGGTACGATATTCCCAAGCCTGGCGTTCCTGCCCACGGAGCCCGGCTCCGCACGCCTTGACTTGGGTGTATTTGTCGTTCCAGTCGAACAGGACGCGAGGATCCGTAAGTGCGAGGCGAGCCGGGATCCTACCGGCTCCTTCCCTGGACAAGCGCAGGGGCACCGCGAGCTCGGAGTTGCCCGGGAGGAACGGGATCCATAGAAAATATCAGCTGTGGAGAGCAAGAGCCGAATGCGTGGGGCAGGAAAACCTTCGGGACAACCAGTCCCCTCCCACAAATCCCACTCGGATGCTGTTGGATCCCGGTTGGAATTGTGGGGTGGCTTGAGCCAAGTCTGCCCCTGCAGACGTGCCTTGAGCCAGGACGGACGCAGCTGGGAGCCAAGGGCGGGGGGGCCGGATGGGGCAGGAAAAGCCAACGTTCCTTCTGTTTAATCCCGTTATTTTTTTCCTTTTAGGGGAAAACGAAGCAGAAATCCGTAAGTGTCGTTTTCCGTACTCCGTGGATTGAAGGGGGCTCTCAATTAACCCAAGTCCTGCATAAAAGTCAATTTGAAGTCCAATAAATCCAATACAAACCCAAGACAAACCAAATAAATCCAATACAAATCCAATAAATCCAATACAAACCAAATACAAATCCAATAAATCCAATAAATCCAATACAAACCAAATACAAATCCAACAAATCCAATAAATTCAATACAAATCCTATAAACCCAATACAAATCCAATAAATCCAATATAAATCCAATACAAATCCAATATTTCTACTTTATGTATCAATATTTCTATTTTATGGTCGTATTTCTGTATTTTATATAAATATTTCTACTTTCTATATCAATATTTCTACTTTCTGTGTCAGTATTTCCATTTTTTTAGCTGTTTCTCCTATATTTAAATATTTCTATTTTATCTCTTGCCATTTCTATTTTATCTGTTGATTGTGTTTGGGTTTTCCGATGTTTTAGATGTTGCACGTTTATAAACGAAGGTTTTCTATTTAAATCCGCCCCCTTTCTCCATTACGGATCTACAATAATAACCATAAAAACTTAAGAATAGGTGATTTTAAATTCCGTAATAGATGTAAATTCCGTGTCCCAAAGCCCAGTTTGGGTCTAACCCGCCCATCTCCATTCCAGGGCGCCTCTTGGAGCTTCTGGGTGAGTGCATTTCCCATCGAATTCTGCCTACGGACAACGCGGACGCGGCTTTTCCATCTCCTCGAAGCATAAATTGGGAAAAACCGTGGGTGGGAGTGGAATCTGGTTGGGAAAACGCGATAGTTTGGGCTGATTTGGGTCCTTTTCTGTTCCAGAGGAGCGCGAGTTGGAAATCCGTAAGTTCATTCGTGCGTCTCGGGAAGGGAATTCTCTGCGGGCAGTGGGATCTGCTCCATGGAATCGTCTCTTTCCCAAGGAAAAGCTTCAAATTTAATTCTTAATTCCAAAATATCCGTAGATTTGGGGAAAATATCCAGAAATTCGTCAGGAAAAGGTCCGGGGAGGGGATTCTCGGCCCCAAATCCTCGGCTTTTCTCTTTGTCTCGGAGATGTTTTCCAGGCTTTTCCATGGAGCGACGCGCAGGAAGTGTTGGAGCTCCCTGTGGTGACGCTGGAATAAAGCAGGGATCGATGATTCCCAAATAAAGAAGGATTTCATGAATTCCAAATAAAGGGGGAATTGATGAATCCCAAATAAACAGGGAATCGGGATGTGGAAACGGAAAATGGGGGCAAGAACAGGAAGTTTGGTTCATTTCTGATCCATTTTCAGTTGATTTTTTGGGAGCTGGGGCGCCGTCGGCAGCTCCGGTTTGGGAATTTTGGGGGAAAACGGCCAAAATTAATGGGATCAATTAGAAAAAAAATAAATAAGTAAAAAAAACCCCAACAAATTAAGTAAAAAACCCCTTGAATTAAGTTAAAAAAACCCTGAATTGAGTAAAAAACCTCTGAATTAGGTTAAAAATAAAAGAATTAAGTAAAATAAACGTTCTTCACCTTTTCCTTTCCTCTTTTTGCCAGAGGAATTAAAGGATCGGGAAGCGGCCGGTGAGTGGGAATTTCCTTCCATCCAAAGGGGTTAAAGACTTGGAGGCAATTTATTCCTGTTTATCCGGAGGGGGGGGGGGGGGGGAGGGGGGCGAAGATGTAAAATATCCCGATATCCATGGATTTTATTCCCATTTATCCGTAAATACGTGTGTATATATAAAAATATCCTGATATCCATGGATTTTATTCCCATTTATCCATGAATATGCATGTATATATAAAAATATCCCCGTATCCATGGGTTTTATTCCCATTTATCCATAAATATTTGAGTATATATGAAAATATCCCGATATCCATGGATTTTATTCCCATTTATCCGTAAATATGTGTGTATATACAAAAATTTCCCAATATCCATGGGTTTTATTCCCATTTATCTGTAAATATGTGTGTATATATAAAAATATCCCAATATCCGTGGATTTTATTCCCATTTATCTGTAAATATGTGTCTATATATAAAAATATCCCGATATCCATGGATTTTATTTTAGATTTCCAGTTGAAAATGGACTTCAATGACGAGACCAAGCCCCAGAGTGCCGGAACCCCCAGTTCTTCCCCGTCTGTCGTGGCGGAAGCCCCCGAGGACCTTGGTAAATCCGGAGAGCGACGGAAACCCAACGCCCGTCGGGGCCGTTGGGAGGGGACGCGCGGGACAAAACGGACACAAAAATCCGTGAATTAACCCCAATTTTCCATCCTCGCTCCCCAGGGGACGTCGGCGCGGAGCTGGGTGAGTCCCCACCCTCCCAAGGATTCCCTTCCATTCCGTTTCAGTTGGAGGAAATGGAGAGGATGATCAGGAATAGGGGAATAATTGGGAAACATTAGGAATGAGAAAATAATTAGCAATAAGGAAATAATTTGGAAAAATTGGGAATAAGGGAATAATTAGCAATAAGGAAATAATTGGGACTAATTGGAAATAATTAGGAATAATTAGGATTATGAGCATAATTTGGAATAATTAGGAATAAGGGAATAATTAAGAATAAGAGAATAATTAGCAGTAAGGAAATAATTGGGAATAATTGGGAATAATGAAATTATTTGGAATAAGGGAATAATTGGAGATAATTAGGATTATGGGAATGATTGGGAATAAGGGAATGATTAGGAATAAAGGAATAATTGGGGATAATTAGGATTATGGGAATAATTGGGAATAAGGAAACAATTAGGAATAAGGGAATAATTGGGGATAATTAGGATTTTGGAATAACTGGGAATAATTGGGAATAAGGGAATGATTGGGAATAAGGAAATGATTTGGAATAAGGGAGTGATTTGGGGTAATTAGGATTATGGGAATAATTGGGAATAATTAGCACTGGGGAAATAATTGGGAATAAGGAAATAATTGGGAATCATTGCGAATAATTAGGAATAAGGGAATAACTAGGAATAAGAGACTAGTTGAAATAATCAGGAATAAAGGGAATAATTAGGAGTAATTATAGGAATAAAGGGAATAATTAGGAGTAATTGTAATAAAGGGAATAATTTGGAGCAATTATTAGGGATAATAGTAGTAATTTAGGAATAACTTCATTCCCCCCCATTTCCTCTGTTTTCCATCGTCAGGAGAGCGCGATGCCCGGATCGGTGCGTGTGCGTCTCCACCCCCGACCCCGCAGCGCGCGGAATCCCGGCTTTATTTGACTATTAATGCCGTTCCTTATTTTCCCGTCTCCTCAGACCAACTCTGCGCGGAGCTGGGTGAGCTTTGCCCGCCATGAAACGCAGGGATCTGGGATTAGGTTTGATGAAAATAGGGAAAAATCGATTATAATTTGGAATTTTTTTCCTCCCTTTTCAGCCCAACGCGACCGGACGATCGGTGAGTGCCCAGCCCTGGGTGGGATCCCTCGGTGGGATCCATCGGTGGGATCCGTTGGTGGGATCCCTCGGAGCGATCCCAACGGGTCCCTCGGAGCGATCCCAACAGGTCCCCTCCCTCTCCTTGCAGCGGCGCTGGCAGCCGAGCTGGGTGAGGGCAGAGCCGCTCCGGGATGAAGCCGCCGGGCGCAGGCGTCATCGTTATCGTCACGCTCCTAATTAGTATCGATTACTATAAAGCAGCTATAAATTAATTATATTAATCCAGATATAGCGATGCGTTTAATATTAAATCCGTTATTAATCCAGAGGTAACGATGTGTTTGGCATTAAATCCCTTATTAATCCAGATATAATGATGCGTTTAATATTAAATCCGTTATTAATCCAGATATAACGATGCGTTTAATATTAAATCCGTTATTAATCCAGATATAACGATGTATTTAATATTAAATCCGTTATTAATCCAGATATAACAATGTGTTTAATATTAATTCTGTTATTAATCCAGATATAACGATGCATTTAATATTAAATCTGTTATTAATTGGGATATAACAATGTGTTTAGCATTAATTCTGTTATTAATCCAGGTGTAATTATGCGTTTAGTATTAATTCTGTTATTAATCGGGATATAACGATGCGTTTAGCATTAAATCCGTTATTAATCCAGATATAGTGATGCGTTTAATATTAATTCCATTATTAATCGGGATATAATGATGCGTTTAGCATTAAATCCATTATTAATTCAGGTGTAATGATGCATTTAATATTAAATCCATTATTAATCCAGATATAACGATAGGTTTAGTATCAAATCCTGTATTAATCCAGATGTAACGATGCATTTAGCATTAAATCCGTTATTGATCCCGGTGTAACGATATCTTTAATATTAAATTCATTATTAATCCGGATGTAACAATACATTTAATATTAAATCCGTTATTAATCCAGGTGTAACGATGCGTTTAATATTAAATTCATTATTAATTCAGATGTAACGATGCATTTAGCATTAAATCCGTTATTGATCCCGGTGTAACGATATCTTTAATATTAAATTCATTATTAATCCGGATGTAACAATACATTTAATATTAAATCCGTTATTAATCCAGGTGTAACGATGCGTTTAATATTAAATTCATTATTAATTCAGATGTAACGATGCATTTAGCATTAAATCTGTTATTAATCCAGGTGTAATGATACGTTTAATATTAAATCCGTTATTAATCCAGATGTAACGATGTGTTTAGCATTAATTCCGTTATTAATCCAGATGTAACGATGCATTTAATATAACGATGCATTTAATATTAAATGGAATTTTGAAGCCGTACCAAAGGGTAACTGGAAAAGGCCCTGGGATAACCCCCTCCCTCTCCCTCTCTTCTCTCCCCAGACGAGCACCGAGCGCGACTGCGTGAGTCCTCGGCGCCAGGAATCCCGCGGGAGGGTGGGATTGGGATTGGGGGGAACAGGGAGGGGCGCAATGCCTTGATCCCGTGGAAAAACAACTCTGGTTTGGGGGGAGAGAAGGGGGGAAATGAAAAATCAGTGAAAAAAATAGCCAAAAAAAATCGAAATCATATTTTTGGTGGAATCCAAACCCCTCGTTGGGACGACCTCGACGCCGATTGTGTTTCTTCGAAGGGAAATGCCGCGCCGAGCACCGTGAGTGCCTTTTTCCCCCTTCCCTCTTGGGCTTTGGGATTGGGGGTTTTTGTCCCCATTAACAATTTCTCTTTTCTTGGGCGTTTTTAGCGAAAGAGGAAGAAAAAATGGGTGAGTAAATGGGGGGTTTGGTTCGCCGAGGGGTGCCGGGGAGTTGCCGAGCGCAATAATCGTTATCAATATTAACCATTTAATGATAATATTAATACGGCGCGAATGATCAGATGATGGGAAGACGAAGCATCTGGTTGGATTTGGCATCTGGAGAGGTGGGGGAGAACCTCGTGAGGTTCAACAAGGTCCTACGGCTCGGTCGGTGCAATCCCAGATGGATCCGCACCGGGCAAAGAGTGGATTGGGAGTAGAAGACGAGGACTTGGGGCGCTGGGGGATGAGAATCGTAGATTCATGGAATGGGTTGGGTTGGAAGGGACCTCAAAGCCCACCCAGTTCCACCCACTCCCATGGGCAGGGACCCTTCCCACCGGGTCAGGGGGCTCCAAGCCCCATCCAACCTGGCCTTGGAGACCTCCAGGGATGGGTCTGGGGGTTCTGGTTGACAGCAAGTTGGAATTGTAGAACCATGGAATGATAGGGTTGGAGGGAACCTCAAAGCCCACCCAATTGCGTGGGCAGGGACCCCTCCCACCAGGTCAGGGGGCTCCAAACCCCGGCCGATCCAGCCTTGGAGACCTCCAGGGATGGGGTTGATTTGCACCTGCATGACAAGAGGTTGAAACTGGATGGGCTTTCAGGGCCCCTTCCAACCCAAACCATTCCACGATCTCCAGGAAGACCCCAGTCCCTGGGCAAACATCAGGTTGAAGTGGTTTAATTTTCTTTCTCACCCCTCTTTGTCCTCTTCCGCAGCCAACGTGACGCTGGACCCGGACACCGCCCACCCCCGCCTCATCCTCTCCCAGGACCAGAAGAGCGTGAGGTGGGAATACGTCCTGGAGGAGCCTCCCGACGGCCCCGAGCGCTTCGACACCGATCCTTGCGTGCTGGGTTGCGAAACCTTCACCTCTGGGCGCTACACTTGGGTGGTGGATCTGGCGGAGGGACAGTTCTGCGCCGTTGGGGTCAGCAAAGAGTCCGTGAAGAGGAAGGGACCCATCAACTTCAACCCCGAGGAGGGGATCTGGGCGGTGCAACAGTGGGGGTTTAAGAACCGTGCCCTCACCGACCCCCCAACCCTCCTGGACCTCCCACGCGTCCCCAGAAGGATCCGGATCTGCCTCGACTACGACTGGGGAGAGGTGGCGTTCTTTGACGTCGACAACAAAACGCCCATCTTCACCTTTCCTCCGGCTTCCTTCGGCGGCGAGCGGCTCCGGCCGTGGTTCTGGGTGGAGCTGGGCGCACTCTCTCTGCTCCGATGACCTTCGCGCTCATCCTTGTGCCCAGAGCTCGGTGGCGAGCGGGTGGCTTGGGGGGCAGGAGGAGCGGGGGAAGCACCTCACTCCATCCAGATGCCGACGGCCGGGTGGTTAAGAGCAGCGGGATAGAGACCGGGATAAGGAGCGTGAACGCCAAGAGCAGCGTCAGACCTCGTTTGGAGGTGTCCAAGGCCAGGTTGGATGGGGCTTGGAGCCCCCTAATCCTGTGGGAGGAGTCCTTGCCTGTGGAACTGGATGGGCTTTGATGTCCCTTCCAACCCAAGCCATTCCATGGCTCCATGGGCCTCTCTCCATCAACATTTCTTCCCAGCTGCTCTTGCTGCTGGTCAAGGCGTTGCTCCTGAGATCCTTCACACCAGAGCCGGACGCAGCCGGGTCCTCTGGTGGGACTGAATCTGACCGGATCTGGCTTGGGATGGTGATCTCATCCCAACTGGCTCAGCCAGAGCCCGTGAGTTGAACTCAGACTTCGGGAGAAGAGAGAATCCTGGAGTCAAGACCGAGCAGCCGTGACGCCCTCAGGTGAAAACCAAGGTGTCCAACATCCAGGCCAGAGGGAATCGTGGTGGGGGTCAAGCCATGCTGGGCCATGGCTGGAGCTGCAAGAGGGGACGGACACCGTGGTCTTCACCTTCCATTGCGTCTCGCTGCACATCAACAGCACCAATGGATTCCTCTTCAATCCCTGCTTGCTCTTAGCCACTTGTGAAACCCAAAACCTTGTCTTGTGCCCCACCTGGGATGGCCAACAGGCGGTCCCAGCTGACAATAAACCACGTGAGACTTCTCCAGAGTCCACTGGGTTTCTTTTTCCAGCTGGTCCAACCTGGAGCCAAGGTTGGGTGGTGGGCGCTCCAGAGGTGGCAATGGCCAAGGTTGGGTGGTGGGCACTCCAGAGGTGGCAATGGCCAGGGTTGGGTGGTGGGTGCTCTGGAGGTGGCGATGGCCAGGGTTGGGTGTTGGGCGCTCTGGAGGTGACCCTGCGTGGAAGGACCTGTGTTTCATGGTGGCCAACGCCCCATCAAGCCCGGGCGCCAAACCTGTTTCATCCCATGGCTGAAAATGCTGGAGGATCTTCAACCCAAGCTTGATGTGGGACACAAATCCTAGCTGGGGACACGGATCTGCAGAGGGAGGTGGATGCGCCTGACCCCGGCTGGGAGGCACCAGGCGCCGCGTTCCTCTTCGTGTTTCCTTAAATAGGGCTGACCTTATCCCTCTGCCCTCCACGTGACCTGAGCTCCAGCAGCCCTGGAGAGGAGCCACCGGGACCTGGTGAGTCATCTCCTTTTGGGACGGTCAGGAAGGTCCCGGCGAAGGGAACCGGCACCGCTCAGGTGTTTTTTTCCAAGTGAAAAGCTGTTAAATTTGGGGTTGGTGGGGTCTTCTGTCAAGAGGGGAGGGGGGGTGTGTTGCTGAGATTCCAAGGGTGGGGAGAGGATGTGGGGGGGCACCAGGTCCTGGAGCAGCGAGGGAGCAGGTTGGAGCCTATGGGGAGGTTGGCTCCTCCTCCTTTGGCCACCCCAGGATGGAGACGCCACCGCCTGTGGGTGTGGATGTGGGTGTAGGTGAGACCAACCTCAATGGCCAAGAGGGGGACGTGGAAGTCCAAGCCTTGGTGGAGGATGAGTCCTCCCTTCCCCAAATCAACACCTAAAAGAGGTCGGAGCTGCTCTCCACCGCTCCTCCCTCCTCCACCCCTGCCAAGAGCTTTTGTGCATTTCCTCCACCACAGGCACCGAGGGGACGAGGAAGCAGAGAAGCTGCCACGATGGCTTCTGGATCATCCGGGGGAACGGAGAGGGGAGAAGAAAGCACAGTCCTGCAGTGTCAGCCGGGTCCTGGATGCCTCAGCAATGACCCCATCACCCAGCCTTCACCGGAGCAAGGAAAGCTCGGAGGTGCCGAGGCCATCGGCCACCGGAGGCAGCTCCGAAAAGGAAATTTCCAGCCAAAACAGCATTTGGACCATTTAGTGGAGAAACTGAAGCTCTTGGACCTGGAAGGAGGTGGGGAGGAGGAGAAACATCTCTGCTCCTGGCGCAGGAGGGCTGTTGCCTTCAAGGAGGACATGAAAACATCCGAGGCCAGCCGTGATGGACCGAGGGCTTGTGGAGCTCCTGCTGCAGCCCACAACGAGGAATCGGCCCAGGAGGACGAGGTGAGGTCCATGGCCAAGCTGGGGTTGTTCCTCCTCTGAGATGTTCCGACTGCCTTAAGGGTTTCTTGGGATCATGGGCTTCCAGCCAGGTTGTGGATGGAGCCATGGAATGGGTTGGGTTGGGTTGGACGGGACCTCAAAGTCTATCCAGTGCCACCCCTGCCTTGGGCAGGGACCCCTCCCACTGGGTCAGGGGGCTCCCAGCCCCATCCAACCTGACCTTGGGCACCTCCAGGGATGGAGCAGCCCCCACTGCTCTGGGCAGCCTGTGCTGGGTCCTCCCCACCCTCATGGCAAAACGTTCCATGTGGGAATGGAGCCCCTCTCTTCTCTTGTGTCATCTCTATCCTCGCACCCACGCTGTGGTTTTGTTCCTGCAGTGGTGAGGGAAGGCTTTTCCAACCATCCCATCCCTCCCAACCCATTCTTCCTCCTCCAGGAGCGAACGCGCCACCACCTGGAGAAGCTCAAGAGGCAAAGGGAAGAGATTTTGGAGTTGAAGATGAGCAGCGAGAGGCGATGCCGGGACTATTTGGTGAGCGGCTGCTGCCACCGCCCACGGCAGACGGAGCTGTTGGGGTGGTGTCATCCATGGCGTTGACTTTCCACCTCCTGCAGCTGCAGGCGGAGGTCGAAAGGCAGAAGATCGTGTCGGAATTCCGGCAGCTGCGCCGGTTTCTGAAGGATCAGGAGCTCTTCCTGCTGGTCTGGCTGGGAGAGTTGGACCGGGAGATGGTGAGGAGGCAGGAGGAGGAGGAGACCAAGATGTCAGGGGAGGTTTCGCTCCTCGACGTCCTGATCTGCGAGATGGAGAAGACGCTTGAGCGACCTACGAGGAGGTTCCTGCAGGTTGGAGGCTCTGCTGGGCAAGATGGGAGAGGGGTCGGACACGACGTCACCTCGGTCAGGGTGTTCTCCCAGTTTGGGGATGGGACACCGAGCCTTGTCCCTCTCTGTCTCTTCCAGGATGTCCAAGGTGCCGTGGACAGGTGAGTCCTCTGTCACCGCCCACATCTCGGTGGTGGTGGGAGCCCCACAGGCAGCATCCCCACGGTTTCTGGAAGGGGGTTGGGCATCTTGGCCGTTCATGCAGCGTTTGGGGAGACAAGAGGTGCCCCTCAACCCCCGCATGGGGACAACGCGAGAGGAAGACGCTTGAGGGCAACGGAGCCGGGGAAGGGTCTGGAGAACAGGGGCTGTGGGAGTGGCTGAGGGACCTGGGGGGTGTGTTGGTCTGGAGAAGAGGAGGGTGAGTGTGTCCTCGTCGCTCTCCGCAGCTCCCGGAGAGGAGGTCGTGGTGAGGGGGGTGCTGGGCTCTGCTCCCAGGGAACGAGGAATGAGAGGGAACGACCTGGGGTGGCACCTGTGGAGGTTTAGGTTGGATATTGGGAAAAGTTCCTTCATGGAAAGAGTGGAGAAGCCCTGGCAGAGGCTCCCAGGGCGGTGGTGGAGTCTCCGTCCCTGGAGGGGTTCAAAAACCACGTAGAGGTGGCACTTTGGGACATGGGTTGGACTGGATGAGCTTAGATGTCTTCTCCAACCTCAACGATTCCATGAAGCACCCAAAGACCCAGGGTCTCCTCTTGGCCATCAGGGCAGCAGGGACCCAAGTGTCCTGTCTGGAGCTGGTTGGCATCTCCAAGCCCCTTGGGGGTCAACCAGCTCACCCACCACCCCCAAACCACCCGGGGCACAGCAGGAGGAGGGACGGTCCCACTTCATCATGGCGAGTCCCATCTCTAAGGGGAAAGGTTTGCATCCAGGTGGGAGACAAGCAGCTCCCAGAAGATGACAGAGACCTTCTTGGAGCTGGAGCGGAGGCTCCGCATCATTTCTCAACAAACCAACGTCCTCGGAGAGACGCTGAGGAGGTTCCAAGGTGCTGTGGGACATGACTTGGGTGGAGAGGGCAGATCTTCTCCCTTCGGGGTGGGCGCGTCTCCTGTTTTCCCAAGAAAACCACCCGGGGTGAGCAGGGTTAAGAGTTGGAGGGCGACGTCCATCCTTGGTTCTTCATCCCGCAGACACGTTGCCGTCAGAACTGGAGAAGGAGCTGGGAGCATCTCCAGGAGGAGAGGGAGAAGGTGAGAGAAGGGCCCTGAAGAGCCAAAACGGTGCCTAAATTGGTTGGGAAACGATGAGCTGAGGTCATTTTGGGGTTCCTGAAGGTACCAACGAGCTCTGCCTGCTCCTCCAGGACAAGGCCAAGGGGCAAGAGGTGGAGATGTCCCAGAGCTCTTTTGGGAGGTGACATCCAACACCTCTTTCTTCTCCGTCCCTGGCAGCGTTCGTCACTCTGGACCCTGACACCGCCCACGCCCGGCTCATTGTGTCGCGGGACCGGCGCGGGGTGCAATGGGTGGGCACCAGCCAAGAGGTGCCCCCGACCCCGCAGCGATTCGACGTCTCCTGCTGCGTCCTGGGCCACCGAGGTTTCACGGCGGGGACGCATTCCTGGGTGGTGGAGGTGACCGCAGGCAGGACCTGGGCGCTGGGAGTGGCCCGGAGCTCCGTGCCCAGGAAGGGTTGGCTTGACTTTCAGCCAGAGAAGGGGATCTGGGCGCTGGGGCGACGCGGGAACCACTACCGCGCCTTTGCCTCCCCCACCACCACCTTCACCGCTACTGGGAGAACTGGGAGGGTACGGATGGTGCTGGATTACGGGGCGGGACGGGTGGTGTTTTACCTCGCTGGGGGCGACCGCCCCGTCTTCGCCTTCCAAAGAGCCTCCTTTGGGGGTGAGGGCATCTTCCCCTTCTTCTGGTTGGGGAGAGGTGCCCACCTCCACCTCTGCCCGTGAGCCCTCCCTGCCCTTGGCCCATCTGGATTCCAGGGGGGGAGAGGGTTTGCTCCTTCTTCTCCACCATTTTCCATGTTGGATTTTCCAATGGTGCCACCTGGCAACGTCCTCCAACGTTCTCCCAAAAAATCAAAGTAATTGGAATTTTCCTGCCTTGTTTGACATTGTCCGGGTGCTCCTGGGGCTGCGGGAGGGGCCAAGACCTGGCACGGCTCCAGGCTGGGGTGGGGGTCATATCCCCCCTCTTCTCCAGGGCTTTTCCCTGCTCCACCCTTCCCCGTGGGATCCAAAAGCAAAGGGAGTTGGGATAGAAGAGCGAGGGATGTCTGTGTCCCACCATCCCTTCCAAGTCTGGGAGAAGCCCTGGAGTTGAGGGAAAAGAGGGGGTCAGGGATTTGACCCCAAGCCGTGGGGTCCAGAGTAGCTCCAGGGAGACAACGTCTTCCTTGTTGGTGGTGGCAGAGCCTGAGTTGGGGAACCAAGAGGGGAGAGAAGGTCCCTGTCCTTTGGAATGGGGAGAGAAGAAGCTCCTGGAAGCTCCCCAGGAGCAGGACCTGGATCAGCCTTTGGGAATGTGATGACCTGGGGCCAAACCCAAGGGATGCGCTGGATTCGTCGCTTGGTGTCCAGCACGGAACCGTCCAGACACGTCCAGCTGGCCTCGTCTGGTGTCACCGTGAGCCTGATCCAGAGCTGGGAAGGCGGTGGCAACTGGGAACCAGGAATGGTGGGGTGGGATGGGGCGGTAGGACCAGGAACTGGGATGGGATGGCATGGCATGGCATGAGATCATATGGTAGGAATCCTGGGCAACAGGAATCAGGATGGGATACTGGGGAAGCTGGGGACCAGAATGAGATGCTGGGGGTCTGGAGGAACAAGAAGAGATGTCATTAGGAAGGAATTCTTCTCTCTGAAGTGGGGGGGAGGCCCTGGCACAGGTTTCCCGGAGGAATTATTGAAGATCTATCCAGTGGGAAGCGCTCAACGCCAGGTTGGATGGGGCTTGGAGTTCCCTGATCCAGTGGGAGGGGTCCCTGCCCATAGAACTAGGTGGGCTTTGAGGTCCCTTCCAACCCAACGCATCCCATCCCAGGGGGCCGTGCTGGATGGTTTGATGCTTGCAAAGACCACGTCAATGTTCATCGAAACAACCTTTCTTCTGGACCGTCTGGAAGAGGAGCCCCAAGGAGGCCCCAGGGAGGTTTCTGTAGTGTAGTGGTTATCACGTTCGCCTAACACGCGAAAGGTCCCTGGTTCGAAACCAGGCAGAAACACCTCTTTTGGGGCTCTGGAAGCATCTCCGGGCTCCCTCACTCCTTTGCGCCCTTCAGCATCGCCCGGCTTGAGTTGCCGTTGCTTGTGTTGAGTGGTTTGGCCACCACAAAGAGACGACGGGGAAGGGTGTCCGTGGGGGCGTCGTGAAGGGGATGGGGCAACTGTTTTGTGTTGGTTGGTGTGGGGAGACGATGGGGAAACCAGGAATGATCAGGATAAGGAGAAAGGTGTCCAAGAGCTGTGGGGAGCAGGAATGAGATGAGACCTTAAGGAGAAATTCTTCATGATAGGGACTTTACCCCGGTTGTCCAGGGAAGGGGTTGCCACCCCATCCCTGGAGGTGTCCAAGGCTGGGTTGGATGGGGCTTGGAGCCCCCTGACCCAGAGGGAGGGGTCCCTGCCCATAGAACTGGGAGGGCTTTGAGGTCCCTTCCAACCCAACGCATCCCATCCCAGGGAGCCGTGCTGGATGGTTTGATGCTTGCAAAGACCACGTCAATGTTCATCGAAACAACCTTTCTTCTGGACCGTCTGGAAGAGGAGCCCCAAGGAGGCCCCAGGGAGGTTTCTGTAGTGTAGTGGTTATCACGTTCGCCTAACACGCGAAAGGTCCCTGGTTCGAAACCAGGCAGAAACACCTCTTTTGGGGCTCCCCCTGGATGTGGTGGGGTGGGAGGAGCTGGGTCATCCTGGGGGGGCGGTGACGGCAGAGCGGCTTCAGCTCTGCTTTGGCCAAACGGAGAAAGAACGTTGGGCACCAAGCTCGGAAACGATGCCCGGGGACACCTAGTCCCTGGTGGGAGGACGGTGGGGATGGCGTCGCCGTGGTGGGCTTTGTCTTTTCGAAAGGGTTTTTAACAGTAGAGTCGGTGCCGTGTGTGCAAAGTCTCCCGTGTTGGGTTTGTGTTGCTTGTGTTGAGTGGTTTGGCCACCACGAAGAGACAACGGGGAAGGGCGTCCGTGGGGGCGTTGTGAAGGGGGTGGGGCAACTGTTTTGTGTTGGTTGGTGTGGGGAGATGAGGGATGAAAGGCTGAGAGTTCTAAGAAGGCAAGGAAGGTCCAAGAGCTGTGGGAGCAGGAAGGGAGCTGTTGGAGACCTATGGAAGGAGGTTTCTTCTTCTGGATCGTCTGGAAGAGGAGCCCCAAGGAGGCCCCAGGGAGGTTTCTGTAGTGTAGTGGTTATCACGTTCGCCTCACACGCGAAAGGTCCCTGGTTCGAAACCAGGCAGAAACACCTCTTTTGGGGCTCTGGAAGCATCTCTGGGCTCCCTCACTCCTTTGCGCCCTTCAGCATCGCCCGGCTTGAGTTTGAGTTGCTTGTGTTGGTTGGTTTGGCCACCACGAAGAGACGACGGGGAAGGGCGTCGTGAAGGGGATGGGGCAACCGTTTTGTGTTGGTTGGTGTGGGGAGACGATGGGGAAACCAGGAATGATCAGGATAAGGAGAAAATTGTCCAAGTGCTGTGGGGATCAGGAATGGGATGAGATCTTAGGGAGAAATTCTCCATGATAGGGATTTTACCCCGGTTGTCCAGGGAAGGGGTTGCCACCCCATCCCTGGAGGTGTCCAAGGCTGGGTTGGATGGGGCTTGGAGCCCCCTGATCCAGAGGGAGGGGTCCCTGCCCATAGAACTGGGAGGGCTTTGAGGTCCCTTCCAACCCAACGCATCCCATCCCAGGGAGCCGTGCTGGATGGTTTGATGCTTGCAAAGACCACGTCAATGTTCATCGAAACAACCTTTCTTCTGGATCGTTTGGAAGAGGAGCCCCAAGGAGGCCCCAGGGAGGTTTCTGTAGTGTAGTGGTTATCACGTTCGCCTAACACGCGAAAGGTCCCTGGTTCGAAACCAGGCAGAAACACCTCTTTTGGGGCTCTGGAAGCATCTCCGGGCTCCCTCACTCCTTTGCGCCCTTCAGCATCGCCCGGCTTGAGTTGCCGTTGCTTGTGTTGAGTGGTTTGGCCACCACGGAGAGACGACAGGGAAGGGCGTCTGTGGGGACATCATGAAGGGGATGGGGCAACTGTTTTGTGTTGGTTGGTGTGGGGAGACGATGGGGAAACCAGGAATGATCAGAATAAGGAGAAAAATGTCCAAGAGCCATGGGGAGCAGGAAGGGACCTGTGGGAAATGGGTTGAATGAAGGTTTCTTCTGAGTTCTACAAAACAGGAGCCCCCAGGAGGCATCTGGGAGGTTTCGTAGCAGGGTGGTCACCACGTTCACCCCACACATGAAAGGTCCCTGGTTCAAAACAATAAGTTTGTTCCCTTCCCCCCCTACGCACTTCGCATTCATCAATCCCACGAATCAGCTGAAATAAACGAGAGCGGGGGAGCCTTTGCGGTCATGTGCTCCGGCTCCTGGATGGAATGATTTGTTCTTGGGTCGCGACCTAGAACAGTGGCCAAAACCTCCGGCTCGACATTCAATGAAGGGTCCGGAGCACAACCCGCCGTCGTTAAATGTGGCCTTTGCCCTCTGCGTTGCATCTCTGTGACCCACCGTGGCCCTTGCTCTTCAGCTTCACATTCTTCCAGAGATCTGGACATAAAGAGCCCGTGCAGGAGAAATTACGGGGCTGAGCTCCTCATCCTCCTCCACCCTCATTTCGTTTCTGCTTGCAGATTTGTGCCGACACGACAGCAGGAGGTAGGACTTGAAGGAAATCTCTTCCAAAAATAGGGAATTCCCTGTAAAATCAGGAGATCCGTGTGCAGTAGTTGGAGAAAGGCCCCAGCGATGATGGAACCGTGTTCATCTCCCAACACCAACATGAGGAAGGTGCCTAAAAATCAGTAAATGATGTTAAATTCTCTTGAATCTCAAGGATCAACTGGATCCTCTTGAGGCAACAAGACGATGCTTGGCTCTGTGTTTTTAGAGCTACTGAGATGCCAGGAATCTGCTCTGATATCGTGCCCGCGAAACCGAGGAACTTGTGGCTTCTGGGGTGTTTTCGACCCAGCAGCTGGAAAATTGGGAAACCCTTCCAGTTCCCATGGAGCAGAGAGAAGCGCCACATGTTTGGGGACAGGAGGAGGACGAAAAAGCTGTTTGGTGGCTGCAGGACCCCGTGGGGTCACGCGGGGACTTCCAGGTTTCAAAGAAGGGTCCACCACTGGGAGGCAACGGAAGACAAATCCAAGGACCTGTTGGTTTGGGAGGGTATGACCTCTTGGCTGCTGAGGGAAGGAGAAGGAAAACATGTCGAACCCCTCCTGTGCACCAAGGACAACCCCAGCCCTTTGGGGTTCCCACACCTGGGGTCACATTTTGGGGGGGGGGAAGTATCTTTCAGGTTTCCCTGGTGGTCTAGTGGTTAGGATTCGGCGCTCTCACCGCCGCGGCCCGGGTTCGATTCCCGGTCAGGGAAAGATTGTTTTGAGGCTAAGTCTTTCTTTAAAGAAAAGACTTTAAATTTTAAGTCAGTCTTTAAATTTTTCAGAGCCCCCCCCCCGCACTGCGGAGCACCCGGACCCCTCTGCTCCTCCCTTTCTCCCCTCTCCTGCCAGCCGAGCCGCCCCCGAGGTGGGTGCAGGGTCCACCTGGATAAAGGCGGTGGCTTTGGCGTTTCCAGCAGACGGGGAGGATGGGAGACATCTGCCAGCCCAGAGTTTTCCCTGCCCTCTTTTCCCCCGGGAGATGAAGCCCCCCCAAACCCCCTGCCCCCCCCCACCTGCACCCCTCCCGTTGCTCAGGAGCTGCCCCACGGGTGAGTTTTCCAGAGCCCGGCTAGCTCAGTCGGTAGAGCATGAGACTCTTAATCTCAGGGTCGTGGGTTCGAGCCCCACGTTGGGCGTTTATTTTCCCCTCCCAACAAGATTTTTGGGGCAGTTTCACGTGGGATCAAGCACAAACACCTGGGAGATGTTGGGAGACGCAAATCCAGCCCCAGAGAGGCAGGCTTCCCGCTCTCTGGGAGGAAAGGTGTCTTCCTACCTGCTTCTTCCTCACCTTTTTTGTCCGTTGCCTCTGTTTCAAATCCCCCTTCACCTCTCCCACCGCACCATGGCTCCTTCTTGCTCTCATCTTCGTTATTTTTATTTATTGTATCGTTATTTATTGCTTTGAACCGTGTAAACCTCTCCAGAGTGGAACGGGGTAGCAAACAGGAGCCAAACCCACGTGAGACGAGCCAAGATTCTTTTACGCAAAGTTCTCCTTCCAAGCTTAGGGGGCTCCAGGGTCAGGAGAATGATTCCCAGCCCCTGGTTTTTTTCATGATCAGTGACAAATGGCACCCACTGAGGGTAAATCAGTGATTGAAGGCGAGGCCAAGCAGGGAGGGGGGGAGAGACATGAGGAGGGAGGGTTTGCTTTTGGCCAGGACCACCCAACGGGATGAGGTGCGTCCTTCTACCCCTGCTCGCGGTGCTACTTGTGGAGGAACTCCAAAATTAGCTCAAAAGGGCACTTGCGAGGGTGCTCCCTTCCCAAGCAGAGAAAGGGCCATAGACTCGCCCTTTTGGGTCTTTCCTACAGGGCCAACCCTGGGTTGACTCCAGAACTTGGAGCCGGCAGGGTTTCTCTGCGCAACGGGAGATGAAAGGGGCCAAGAACCTGCAGACTCATCCATGTGAGGAACGACTCCGCGTCCCGGAAGGGCTCTCCAGGCTCCACGAGGAGCTGTTTGCCCAGGTGCGAGCAGAAGCATTGTTCCCACCAAACAATGTCCCGCCGCCAGCTCCGAGGTCGTTCAGGTCCTGGCTCAGCCCATGAGCAGGAGGGGGATAAAGGCAGGGGGGACGCGTGGCCGGCGGATTCTTGGTCATTGGAGGAGAAAGCGGAGTCAGGTAAGGGTTCCTCCCTTGGGCTTTTGCTTCGGGACGTCTCTCCGTCTTCCTTCTGTGTTTTCTTGTCCGCAGGCACCATCCCAATGCACACTTTTCCATCTCCCGGGGAAGAGCATCCATGTATTTGAGAATCTCTGCTTCTATCCTTACGAAATTAGGCATTTTGCTAAATCAGTACCAAATTTACCCTTTTCAGCTAGAAAAAATAGTGGAAAGGGAGGGGGTTTTGGCAGCCCGGCGAGCTCAGGTGGTAGAGCATGAGACTCTTCATCCCAGGGTGGTGGGTTTGAGCTCCACATTGGGCATTCCATTACTTTCGCCCTTTATTTGCCCAAACCTGCCCAATTCTGGGTACAGATGATTCCTGGCGCCGCGTCCAGGCACGAGGTGGAAGCGTCTTCAGAAATGAAGCAATGTCAGGGTTCGGCTCCTAAGGTTGTTCCTGGGGGAGGTTTCTGCCTTGATGGTTAAAATGGGTGCGGAAAGGTGGAATTGTGCCGTCCTCCTTCACAGGTCTGGGCTGAGGAGCAGCTGGGAGAGCAGGACCCGGCCTCTTTCCCAAGATGAAGGTGCTCTTCATGGGGTTGACCCTCATCCTGTGCGTCGGAGTCGGTAAGTGGAGGGTGGCAGTTGAATAAAGGGCAGAGGAATGTCTGAGGGTGGTTGGATGAGTCTTCCAAGCCCTTCGAAGCTCTTGATGTCTGCAGTGTCCTCTGCTCCGAGTCCGCAGTCAAGGCAGGGAAATCTCTGCAACTCTTTTCATCATGAAAATGACTTTTCCAACCACTTCCCAGTGGAGGGATTGGATCCAGAGAGGCCTCCTCTGGGCTGGGAGGTCTGGACCCCGGGCCAGGTGTGCACTTTCTCTGCCCCACAGAGCTGTCGTGAAGCTCTTGCTGTGGACAAACCCCACTCCAGAATCCACATCCACATTTACTCACCGTGGAGCTGTGGTTTGGTTGGTTCACCCAAGGCCGTGCGCCAAGCTCTGCCAAGAAGGGTTGAGAGACCACAGCCATCATCTACCTGCCCCCTCCATAGACCAGGGGGTCTTCTCAGTAAGAGAAGGTGACGCTTGGTCCTTCCCCTGGTGGGCTCTGCGTCTTCTCTGGGGTCGCCACGTCCTGTTGTAGGGACGTTGGAAGCGAAACTCCTCAGAACGGAGCTCCAACCCGGTTGATCCTCTCCATGTGCTGCAGTTGAGGCTCTTCGGTGCAAAGTCTGCAAGTACAAGATCCCCTTCCTCGGGTGCTTCCGGGGAGCGAACGAAACGAGTTGTGAGCGGAGAGAGAAATGTTCCGTCATCAAAACCTCCCTGGGTGCGTGGGTTTCCCTTGGCTCCGTGGGGATTGTTGTTGTCTTTGGGAAACCAACACAGTTTGGGGGATGAACAAGCACGCAAGGACGAACCTGGCGTGGGAACGGGCTGGAAAAGGGGCCAAATTCCTTCTCACGGTGGCGTTGGCCCTGTGTGTGTTTAAAAACCACGAGTGGCCACGGCACTTTGGGACAAAGTAGGCAAAGGTGGGGTTGGGTTGGACAAGTTTAGAGGTCTTCTCCAACCTTAACGATTCTGCGGTTCGTTAAGGGCCGCTGCTTAAGGGCTTGGTTTCTCCCCTGGAAACTTCAATGTCCACCATGGGGGGTTTATTAATTCAACATTATTTTCTTCTAAAACACCCCCCCCCCCTCCGGCCCCCCCCTCCAGGGAGGGTGACCCTCTATTACCAGCAAGGCTGCACCTCCGTGCTGAACTGCGGCCGGGAACGGGCGTCGGATGCTGAGTCCCACCTGACCTCCCGCTACTCCTGCTGCGAGACTGACCTGTGCAACGAGGAGTGGGACGAGGACCCTACGGATTAGCCCGCAGCGTCTGGGCTCCTGGTCCAGCTCCCAAGGCCTCACTTTAATCACCTTAAACTGGGATGGGTGAACCCTCCCCGTGTGCCCGACGCCCCCGGGGCGTCCGACTCGGTTTGGTTTGGGTTCTAGAAATAAAGCGGCTGTGGAATTTGGCTCGTGGTCCTGTTTTCCCTCTCCAGGCAGATGCTCCTGTTACCAGCTCTTCCGACTCAGCATTCCTGGTGGTCTGGAAGCAGCTTCTGGCCCCAAACATAATCCTGCTCCTCTCAAACCCCCAAGGTCAAGCCAAGGTGCTTTGGCCCTGCTCGCCGGGACCTTCGTTGCTGGGGACTTTTCACCAAGGGTTGCGAAGGAAGCACTGGGGGAAGCCAAGAGGAATAAAGGGCACAAATATCTGATGGAGAAAAGGTCTTTGTTTCACCCACGCTCACCCCAAATTCCCTTGGAGTCATCCATCCAACGGAGACAAGCAGTGGTCCTTCAGGAGGTACCAAACTCCTTCTGTTGGCTTCAAAGGGACAACGTCATCGGTTCAGGGCGGTCCAAAGACCCTGAAGAGGAGGGCGTGATGCATCATAAGCAGCTTTACTATAAATGGGCTTTATTTTGGCTCCACTCCTGTCTTTGAGGGCAAATTGTCCATAATGGGAGGAGAAACCATGAGCGTGGTGGTGGTTCCGCTGTTGTCACCGTTTGCTGGAGGAAAACGGGTGTTTTGGACATTTTCTGTCTTTTTGCAGCACAAGGGAGAGGGGAGAAGGGAAAGGAGAAGGGTTTATTCTCAGGTTCACCCAACGTAGGACAGAACTCAAACGACGATGGTTTGGTCCTGCAAGAAACCACATCATTTTCCTTCCCTTTTTCTCCCTCTTCCCTGCGGTTCCGGATGCCCCAACCTCTCCTCACACAAAGACACGACCCCAGGTGGGTGGGAGAGGTCCCGCAGGGGACGTGTCTGCCCTTCTTTGCGTGGCACTGCCCTGAGTCCGAGCTGGGAGACGAATCCTTCACCACTGGCTTTGGCAGGGGGACGGAAAGCTTGGCTCCTTCTGGAGCATCCATGGAAGAGGAGCCTTTGGGGGTGGCTTTGAAGAAGAAGAAGAAAGGGTTAAAGGGCTGTAAAGACCCCGTGGAGAGGGTCCAGGCTTGGCAACAGGTGGAGGGAGGTGCTGGAAACGCGATCCCGGCTCTGGGCACGGAAAAGAGCCTTGGCATCGAGGGCGACAGCAGAGCCGGGGCAGCTGGGGAGGAGGAGGAGGAGGGCAGGAGGTCGGTGGTGCCCAGTGGTGCCCGCTCGGTGGTACCTGGGGTAGATGCCATGGGGGAGGGGAAGGAAGGGTGAGGGAGATGAGGAGGTGGTGGGGGTGATGGGACAGATGGTACAACCGAAGGCCGGGAAGACGCAGGAGCTCCAAGCGGCACCGGAATGTCAGAGGCGGCCAGGATTCGGGCCGATCTCCTCCGTCAGAGCGTGGCAGAGCGGGCATCGCGGGCAGCATCGCGCTGGGAGCCCTCAGCCACCCGCTTCACCCCTCACTTGCCCCCAGCTCAAACCCTCCCAGCACAAAGGGTGGGGCGGTACGGGAGGACCACCCCGTCCTACGGCTCCACACCCAGGTACATGGGGGGTGGCGGGGGGCACGTCTGTCTGTCCAGCTGTCCTGTGCCCACCTTGTTCTGCTCCTGCTTGACCGTCCGGTTACTGCCACCAAGGTCTCTCGCTCTCCTGTCCCTGTATTACTATTCATTTATTTTGCTAGTCACTATTTATTTCACTATTTATTAATTTTGCTGTTTATTAATTTTGATGTTTACTATTTATTTTGCTATTTTTTATTTATTTTGCTTTTTCCTATTTATTTCACTATTTATTATTAATTTTACTATTTGTTATTTATTTTGCTAGTTATTTATTTTGCTATTTCCTATTTATTGCACTATTTATTATTTATTTTGCCATTTATTATTTATTTTGCCATTTCCTATTTATTTCATTATGTATTATTTGTTTTGCTATTTTTTATTTGTTTTGCTGTTTCCTATGTATTTCGCATCCCTGGGTTTCGCCCCGGCTCGTGGGCCACCGCTTCTTCCTGATCTGATGGAAAACGCTTGCATGACCCAGGGAGAAATCTATCGCACGGGGTGATTGATGGCAGACGGGCAGTGGAAGAGGAAGCAATTTCCCTTCCATAGGGAGTGATGTGTATAAATATATGGATTGGATTATTAAATATAGATCCAAATACATAATATATGTCAAAATATATTATATATATCAAAATACATAATATATCAAAATATAATATATACAAAATAAATAATATCTATTGAAATATATACTATATCAAAATATATATTATATATATCAAACTATATAATATATCAAAATAAAATATATATAAAAATGTAACATATCAAAATATATAATATATCAATATATATGATGTATATCAAAATACGTAATATACATCAAAATATATACTATATCAAAATATAATATCAAAATGTAACATATCAAAATATATGATATGTCAATAGCTATAATGTATATCAAAATACATAATATGCATCAAAATATATAATATATCAAAATATATATAATTTATATCAAAATGTAATATACATCAAAATACATATCAAAAATTACATAATATATATCAAAATATAATATACATCAAAATGTAACCTATCAAAATATATAACATATCAAAATATATAATATATCAAAAATACATAATATATATCAAAATATAATATATCAAAATGAAACACATCAAAATAAATAATATACATTGAAATATATAGTATATCAATATATATAATATATACCAAAGTATATAATATATCAAAATATAATATATATCAAAATGTAACATATCAAAATACGTAGTATATTAAAATATGATATATCAAAATATGATATATATAAAAATAAATAATATACATTGAAATATATAATATATCAAAATATAATAGATATCAAAATGTAACTTATCAATGTATATAATGTATATCAAAATACATAATATATTAAAATATAATATATATCAGAATATAATATATAAAAATAAACAATATGCATTGAAATATATATCAAAATATATATAACATATATCAAAATATCCAATATATCAAAAATCCATAACATCTATCATGATACAATATATACACACCCATAATTTACACAGTTACGTATCACACCCCCACGCCATCGCACAGAGGGGGAAATGCAGGGAATTCCTGTTCCCCGGGCCACGCGGGTGTACCCGGAGCTGTTGCGTGTGTGGGGCCGGGTGTGCACGCGTGGCGTTGCGTGCACGGGGCTGGATGTGCACGCGTGGTGGCGCCTGTCTGGGAGCCGCCGGGTGAATCCGTGCGTATAGTTGATTTCCTCTGCCGCTGGTCGCCTGTTGTCCGTGTGTGATTTCTGCTCACAACCTGACGTGGCTCGGGTTCAGGCCCTTCCTCACTCCCCTCCACAGCCCAGAAACGTGTTTAAACTGACCTGGAAAGCTCATTTTTCACCCCAAATGAGGGAATGTGGAGCGAGGGCGCCCGGGGGCCGGAGCTCCTGCTCAGCAGCTTTAAAGTCTGAGGAGCTTCGAAGTCGCAAGGGCGCTTCACGTGGAGCATGAGGGCTCCTCCGTGTGTCTCCTCCCCAACTGGAAAGGTGTTGGGGTGGACACGAGGCAGAAACCCTTTGCAAACCAAGACTCGTTCTGCTGCTGCCGCTCCTTCTAGTCCAACCTCTGGGGTTGGGGGTCTCCAGTGGAGTTGAGGATCTTCACTGGGGTTCAGGGTCACCATTGGGGTTGGGGGTTACCATTGGGGTTGGGGGTCTCCACCAGGATTGGGGCTCTCCACCAGGGCTGGGGGTCTCCACTGGAGTTGGGCATCTCCATTGGGGTTCAGGGTCCCCCCTGGGGTTGGGGGTTTCCACCGAGGTTGGGGCTCTCCACTGAGGTTGGGGCTCTCCACCAGGATTGGGGATCTCCACTGGGGTTGGGGGTCTCCACTGGGGTTCAGGGTCACCTCTGGGGTTGGGGGTCTCCACTGGGGTTGGGGGTCACCACTGGGGTTCAGGGTCACCTCTGGGGTTGGGGGTCTCCACCGGGATTGGGGATCCCCACTGGGGTTGGGGGTCTCCACTGGGGTTGGGGGTCTCCACTCACTCTTATCTCTGATAACGAGAGCTTTGCTGAGCTGTTCAGGTGGAGACAACTGCGTGACAGACCAACCCCAGCCAAGGAAGGTCCTGATCTCGTGGGAGGGGTCCCTGCCCATGGCAGGGGGGGGTTGGAACTGGATGGGCTTTGAGGTCCCTTCCAACCCAAACCATTCCATGATTCGATGACCCCCAGCACCACCAGCATTAGCAGCACCATCATCACCTTCATCACCACCATCCTCATCCCTGGAGGTGCCCAGGGTTGGGTTGGATGGGTCTTGGAGCCCCCTGACCCAGTGGGAGGGGTCCCTGCCCGTGGCAGGGGGTGGGATTGGAGGCCCCTTCCAACCCAACCCCGTCTGGGATTTTATGTTAATTCTCACTCCCATTTAACGCGAGGCCTCCAAAGCCGCGCACAGTGGTCCTGGAGGACAAAAAGTGGGGTTTGAGATGCAGGACCCCCAACCCAGAGGTTCCTCTTCATGGAAACTCACACCCAGGTCTTGACCCAAGCTTTGCACCCATGCGTGCTCCCTTTCTCCCGGTGCTTTTCTTGGCCCCTGGTGAGCCCTGGAGCTCCGCCGCGTCACTCGAGCCCCCGACCAAAGCCTCGGAGGTGACCGGGGGGTCTTTAGCAGGAGCTCAGATGGTTTCCTGGACCCGAGCCCACGGCAGCTGCTGAGCACGAGCTCCAGGTCTCAGATCTTGTGTTGAGCACCGGGTCAACCAAAAAGCAGACCCAGACCTCGTGTCCCGAATGATTTCCCTTTCCCCACGTTCCTGCAGAAATCCAAGAGGTGTTCGGGGAGTTCGGGATTTGGTCAGGGAGCGAAGGGCAGGGACCAACTCCTGCTCTCTGTCCTCCTCCTCCCCCCCCCACGTTGTCCTCTAACATTGAGGTCTTCGTTGCCAGTTTAAAGAAACCGGAGACGTCAGGGGTGACCTCAGGCGGCCGGCTCGTTCCTGGAAGAGGAACGCCCACTTGGGGCTGGATGCCAAGCGTTCATGTTCCGTGTTCAGCCTGGGTGAAACCAGTCCTTGCCCACAGGAGAGAGGCCATGGCAGCGATGTTCCTGCCCGGTAACCTCCAAGATGAAGCCACCTGCTCCGTCTGCTTGGAGTTCTTCAAAGACCCTGTGTCCATCGAGTGCGGCCACAACTTCTGCCGGGCTTGCATCGTCAAGAGTTGGAAGGACTTAGCGATGGAATTCCCTTGCCCGCAGTGTCGAGAGGTCTTCCAAGAGAAGAGCTTCCGACCCAACCGGCAGTTGGCCAACATGGCCGAGATCATCAGCAACTTCACCCTCCGCGGGGCCAAAGGTGCCGAGGACGAAGGGCTCTGCCCGAAGCACCGCGAAGCGTTGAAGCTCTTCTGCAAGGACGACCGGAGAACCATCTGTGTGGTGTGCGACCGCTCCCGCGAGCACCGCCCGCACGCCGTGGTGCCCGTGGACGAGGCATCCGAGGAGTACAAGGTACCCGTCCGTCTGTCCCAAGGAGTGCAAGGTGTCTGCTTGTCTGTCCCAAGGAGGACAAGGTACCTGTCTGTCTGTCCTGAGGAGTGCAAGGTGTCTGCCTTTCAGTCTTGAGGAGGACAAGGTGTCTGCCTGTCCATCCTGAGGAGGACAAGGTGCCTGTCTGTCTGTCCTGAGGAGTGCAAGGTGTCTGCCTTTCGGTCCTGAGGAGGACAAGGTGTCTGCCTGTCCATCCTGAGGAGGACAAAGGTACCTGTATGTCTGTCCTGAGGAGGACAAGGTGTCTGGCTATCTGTCCTGAGGAGGACAAGGTGCCTGTCTGTCTGTCCTGAGGAGGACAAGGTGTCTGTCTGTTTGTCCTGAGGAGAACAAAGGTACCTGCCTGTCTATTCTGAGGAGTGCAAGGTGTCTCTCTGTCCATCCTGAGGCGTGCAAGGTGCCTGTCTGTCCATCCTGAGGAGTTTAAGGTGCCTGTCTGTCTGTGCCAAGGAGGACGAGGTGCCTGTCTGTCTGTCCTGAGGGGTGCGAGGTGTCTGGCTGTCTGTCCTGAGGAGTGCAAGGTGTGTGTCTGTCTGTCCTGAAGAGGATGAGGTACCTATCTGTCTGTCCCGAGGAATGTGAGATGTCTGTCAGTCCCGAGGAGTGCAAGGTGTCTGCCTGTCCATCCTGAGGAGTTCAAGGTGTCTGTCTGTCTGTCCTGAGGAGGACGAAGCGTCTGTCTGTCTGTCCTGAGAAGTGCAAGGTGTCTGTCTGTCTGTCCTGAGGACGAAGTGTCTGTCTGTCTCTCCTGAGGAGTACAAGGTGTGTGTCTGTCTGTCCTGAGGAGGACGAGGTGTCTGTGTGTCCTGAGGAGTGCAAGGTGCCTGTCTGTCTGTCCTGAGGAGGACAAGGTGCCTGTCTGTCTGTCCTGTGGAGGACAAGGTGTCTGTGTGTCTGTCCTGAGGAGTGCAAGCTGTCTGTGTGTCTGTCCATCCTGAGGAAGACCCTCCTTGCTCTATGTGCCCCCCCCCGTGCCCCCCCCCGGCTCGTGCCCCCCGCACTCACCCGCCTTTCCCGCGCTCAACCCTTGCGAAGAGTTTCCACCTTCCTGAAGACCCCAACCCCCCCTTTGGATGCGCAAACCCCTCCTCAGTTCCCCTGGGGACAGCATGGGGTTAAACTCGCGGTGGGGTTTGAGCCCCACGAGTGTTGCGCTGCCCCCCGGGCCCAGCGGGCACTGCCCTACAGGCGGGGTTGGCACTGGTGGAACCAACACCCAACTCTAGGCCTGCGCAAGTTGATGAACACACGTTGATTTACGTTGAGTTTTCCTGACGCCGAGAGCGAAGGCGGGGAAGGTGGTGACAACAACCGGCACAACACCCACAGGTGTCCTCCCTTGGGCACCTCTGCGCCCTCTGCCTGAACGTGAGGTTGTGGAGGGTTCCTCGAGGGTTCCAAACATGGGTGTTTGGTTGAGCGTGGCTGGCGCTGAGTTAGCGCGTTCTCCCGGTGGGAATTCCCACGCGTTTTCCTTGAGATCCCGCTTGGCTTCGCGTGGCTGCAAAGAGCAAACGGGGAGCGGGGAGGGAGGGGACACAGAAGAGGTCAAACACAACGAAAGAAATCAAAGTTGGTGACATCTTCTCTCTTCATTCATAGGAGAAAATCCAGGGGCGCTTGGATTTCCTGAAGAAGGAGAGGCAGGAGCTGCTGGAGTTCAAAGTCAACGATGATAAGAAAACGCAGGAGCTCTTGGTGTGTGGGTGCAATGCAGCGCTTGGGGTGGAGGGGTCGGGGGTCCAGGCTGGGAGGTGTGGAGGGGGTCAGGACCTCCCAAACCACCTCATCTCCTCCTTCCCACTGAAAAAAAGGGGGAAATGCCTCGTTTTCTCCTCCTTCCACCCTCAGGGTTGGTGACAACGTCGGGGGGTGTTTTAGCAGACCAAAGGGATGGGTGATGGAGCCTCCCTGAGAGCTCAGCTGGCTGTAGGACACCCCTTTATCCACCCTTCCTCTTCTTCTTCCTCTTCCCCTTCCTCTTCCTTTTCCTTTTCCTCTTCCTCTTCCTCTTCCTCACCCGTTGTCACTGGGGCAGCAGAAGGCGGGACGAAATTCCTGCTCAAAACACCCCTCCTTCATCACCACGGCCAGGACAAGTGACTTTGGGTGTCTCCTGTCCCTCAAGCTTGAGTCAAACACAACCAGGTCAACCCCAACCCATGTTTCTGCTCCACCATCCCTGCCCAACACCGCTACCACCAGCGTTTGTTGGGTTCCCTTCCAACTGGTGGGGCTGGAAGCACCCTCAGCCTGCCAAGGGTTCAACCGTGACGCAAAAGGCAGAGCATGAAGGACCATTTTTTGAGAGCCAGGTGGACCTGTTGGACAGGGCAGGGCAGGGTGAAGCAACCCAAACGCGCTCCGTGCTGCCAAAGGGTGCGTTTCCTGGAGCAGAATGTTCCCATTTTTGACCCAGACTTTGTCTCAGAGGGGACCTGTTGGTCTGCTTGCGCCGGAAAGCGGGGTCAGGCAGAGCTGAGAAACAGGAGACGATGGCAGGGCAGGGACCGGGGTTCATCTGAGGATGTAGGTGTCCCCAGGGAGGGGAAAACGCAGCTCCAACACATCCCCTTCTCCTGGTTTGGGTATCAGAGTGTCACAAGGTTGGAAAAGACCTTGGAGATCATCGAGTCCAACCTATGACCCAAAACCAACACCTCGTCATCTAAACCGTGGCACTAAGTAGATGATGACATGGACATGGACCACGGTACCAGTAGATGATGACAAGGACTGGGACCTCAGCCACCTCTGATTAACACCCACCACCACCCCTGGGGAGAAAAGGGAAGCCTACGTGTCCAATGGAGAAGGGACACCCCCACCCCACCCCCCCCCCGAGATGTCCTGTGGAGGTGAGACGCTGCGGCAGGCATGGTTTGGTGTCTCTTCCCTTCACCAAAGGTTGCAGTGGAGAAAAGGTTGTTTGTAGAGCAACCACCCATGGCCTTTGCTCTCCCTTCTCCTCACCGAGGTCTTCATGCAGGCACATCACACCTCCTCGCCCCTCCCTAACTGAAGGCAGTCAGTCCCACCAGCCAGCAATGACACCAGCAGGCGCTCCAAATCCACCCCTTTCCACCCCAAAATCATTGCACCAGCTTAAAATCCATATTTTTAAGGTTTTTTTTGGGGGGGGGCTGTGTTTCCTTCTCAGAAAACCATCGAGAACGAGCGGCAGAAGCTGCTCCTGGAGTTCGAGAGGCTGCGGCAGTTCCTGCACGACCAGGAGCACATCCTCCTGGGGCAGCTGGAGAAGATGGAGAAGAACATTGCCAAGAGGCAGAACGAGAACATCACCGACCTCTCCAAGGAGATCACGCTCCTCAACAAGCTCATCACGGAGCTGGAGGAGAAAATCCAGCAGCCCATGCTCGAGTTCCTCAAGGTGAGATCTTTGCTATGAAATGAGCCCTCGGGTCTGAGTCCTGACCCTTCTTCCTCCTTTTTTAATGTGTTTATGGGTGGAGCCTGTGATGAATTCTTCTTCCATGAGTTCCTCGGGGCCCTTCAAGCACTCAAAAATTCCTCTTTCAAGGTGCTTGAAGTTGAACCAGACCTTGCCTCCAGAGCCACCACCAGCGGTACCGGCTCAATCCTTAAACCGAACGATTCCGTTGACAACCCCGTGCCTCGAGGGCTTTTTGCCGCAGGGGTTGGCGGTGTGCCAAGTCCCAGATGTCCAACTCCTCTTGGTTCAAAGGCACCGGTGAGGACTAGGGAGGGAACTTTCAAGGCCGGTGGAGCTGAGCTGGGCAGGACGAGGCTCTGCACCAGTTTTCCCGGCAGCCTCGTGGCTGCAGAACGTTGACAGTGCCGGGTTTTCGAGTCAAAATGAGGCATTAACCAAGCTGGAAAATATGAAGGGGGGAGCAGATGGAGGGCAGGTATCGATTGCGTTGCAAAGCAAGAAGCTGGAGCCCATCCAGCCCTCCCCAAACTCTCCGGCACAGCTGAAGTGGGGCTGGAAAAACAAACCCAAGCTGCCCACACCAAGATCAAGCAGCCCCGTGTTCCCCCCCCCAAAGTGCCAAAAGAAGAATGGGTGACCTTCTTCCAATTGACCACGTTTGGGTTAAACCGAGCAGATTGATCTCCTGGCGCGCGTGGGGTTGCAGGGTTGGGTCCCCTCCCTCTTTGAAAGCTCTGCAAATATTTGCTGATGGTTTTGAGTCCTTGGCCATGGGTGGGAACTCATCTCACGTGGTCTTTGCTCAGCCCTCGCCAACGCGCACGAGAACGGTCGCGCCACAATAGGGGCTGTTTTGTTAAAAGGCCACGTTGGGAATCCTCAGCCGACTCCAGAGTTCTTTTCCATTCCCAGGGAGACAGGCAAGGCTTTGTGTTGCCTTTGGACCCTGTCCAATGCACTCCCCACCATCTGTACCCTTTGCGAGGAGACAGATTGGTCACGGACTGGGCATGACTTTCACCTCCATGAACATTCACCACGTCACAACTAATTATGGAGGGCGTTTTAACCCATCAGTGACCTCCGTAATTCACTCTTCCTGAGGGCAAATCATTGCTGCTGTCGGGTCACGGATCCCAGGGTGGGACAAATCACCCGTTGGAGACACCCTAAACTCTTCTTCATGGCAACTGGACCATGGAAGTCCAGATGTCATGGAGACATGGATGTGCAATTTAGTGCCAGCTTTCTAGGTGGCTACGTCACGGCAGGTGATGTCTCTGTGGCTCTCAGGCAGGTGGATACTTGCAGGTGTCCTTCTGTATCTCATGGGACAGGTTGATAGGACCTTCCCAGAAGTGAGAGACCAGCAGGGAGACCCTAAAAGCATCTCCAAGGCTGCCAGATGCCTGCACCCATGTTCACAAAAGCAACAACCAAATACCAGAACAGGAACCAGAGAGCTTTTGGCAGTCACCACCTTTGAAGATGCTCCCAAGTCACCTGGGCAAGGCCCTAGAAAACCTGGCATGCTTCGAGCGATGGGATGGATGAGAGACTTCCACCTTCTGACTTAAATCCCATCGTGCCCCTATGGGCACAAAGCTGGAATGTTGTCCCTGGAACCATAGGGAAGGCTTGGTCTCCCCCAGAATCAGTTGGGTCTTTAGCGACTGCAGCCGCTTGGGTGTGATTTGGTGGGATGGTGGCCCTTCCAAAGCTGGAAGCAAACACCAGAGGTATCAGCCCATGCCTGTTCGTCTCACCCGTAAGGGTTGGTGGCCCTAACTGGGTTTAATGGAAGGGAATTGCTCTTCTGAGCCGGGGGTGACGCAGCCAGTGTCATCCAGGGGTTTCACTCAGTCTCTCCTTTTCCTTTCTAGGACGTGATGAACATCATCAGCAGGTACGGACACTGCTTCTCCTCGTCTTCCATGATTTTTTCCTCCCCCCAGCACTGTTTTCGGGTCACTGTCCACAGTCTGGACGCCAGAGGGAGGCACCAGGGCAGGTGGAGCTTGGCTCCTACTTGACACAAGCCCTGGGTCTCTTCCAGCGTCTTGGAAAACTTAGCGCTGTCACAGAGTCTTTTCCTACCAAGCGGTTTTGTCAAAGGTCAAGTGAGACCAGAAACCCCAAGTCCTCTCGGTCACCTGATGTGTGGTCGCCCAGGGCAATGCTTTAGGCACCGCTTCAGCTCCAAAAGTGACATTTGAGCTGCAGGAAGAACAGCTGAGTGGGGATCACCCGGTGCAAACGCCCTCCCCAAAAACCATCTGAGGGGGGTTCCAAAGCCAACGTCTAAACTCTGTGGTGTCCTTGACCCAGGGGGCTTGAAATCCTGGTGAGACCCTCCCCATGGGGCGTTGAACACTTGGAGGAATCCAATGGGATCATAGAACCATGGAACGGTTTGGGTTGGAAGGGCCCTTAAAGATTGTCCAGTTCCTCTGCCGCGGGCACGGAGACCATGGGGTGGGAGCGTTGTGCGCTGTCAAATGCAAAGGAAGAAGAAAGTGGGGGAAGAACAATGGTTTTCTTATCGTTATTTTGACTTTTCCCTTTGCAGAAGCGATGACGTGAAGTGCCAGAAGCCGGTGCCCGTGTGCACCGACATGAAAATGCACATCTGCAACTTCTCCCTCAAGACCGTCGTCCTTGAGAAAGTCTTGAAGAAATTCCGAGGTAGGTGGAACCCAACCCCGGGGTGGGGGGGTGTTTAAAATAGTCCTGGCCTTTAGCGGGCGCCGAGGAATTGGGATGAGGGGTGCTGGGAATATCTCGAGGTCCCTGAAAACCCGCCTGGCTGGCGGCACCGAAATAGGAGAATAAATCCTGTTGGAAAGGACTTCGGGAGAGGAGCAGGAACAGGAGGAGCCTCCTCCTGCCAGGCTGCTGGGGAAGGAGGTGCAGGATTTGTTAAAGAGGTAGAAAACCCCACCCCGGCCCATGAATTTTAATGCAATAAACCCTGCAATATTCACATCTTGGATAATTTGAGGCTGGAACAGCCAAGATTGTAGCCCAGAAAGCCAACGGTGAATGACTTGGTGGTGCCCCTTCACGACATTGGTTTCATTCCTGGGATACGGAAAGTGACCCCAAGGAGAGGGACATGGGGTGCTGGGCGGGGGGAGAAGCCCCACACGAACCGACAACGTCCATTCACAGCCCCGAAACCAACGGTGCCCTGGGCTGCACCCACAGCAGTGGGAGCAGAGGGTGAGGGGGCAATTCTGCCCCCACCTGGAGCCCCAGGTCCAGCTCTGGAGTCCTGAGCACATGAAGGACCTGGAGCTGTTGGAGCGGGGCCAGAGTAGACCACAGAGGTGATCCCAGCGCTGGAGAAACTCCCGTACGAGGACAGGCGCAGAGAGTTGGGGTTGCGCAGCCTGGAGAGGAGAAGGCTCTGGGGAGACCTTAGAGCAGCCCTAAAGGGGCTCCAGGAAAGCTGGGGAGGGGCTCTGGCTCAGGGGGTGCAGAGACGGGACGAGGGGGAAGAGTTTGAGCTCAAATAGGGGAGACTGAGATGAGATCTTGGGGACAAATTCTTCATTAAAAGGATTTTACCCAGGTTGCCCAGAGCAGTGGGGGCTGCCCCATCCCTGAAGGTGCCCAAGGCCAGGTTGGATGGGGCTGGGAGACCCCGACCCAGTGGGAGGGATCCCTACCCGTGGCAGGGGGTGGGATTGGGTGCGTTTGAGGTCCCTTCCAACCCAACCCACTGCACGATTCCACGATCTGAATTAAAGCCCAAGCCCTTGCAGCGAGCAGCGAAGCCGCGAGGTGGTGCTGAGGGATTTGGAAAGGAAGAAAGAGGAGCTCCAGGAGAGAAAAATCCCTGACCGCAAACCATGCCCTGGAGCAATAATTGGATTAAAGGCTCCTACCAGGAGTTTGAAACTCAGAATACCAGAACGAAGCATGGCAGGGCCCAAAGGCTTAAATAAGTCCTGGGTTCATTTGATGTCCAGAAGCAATTTTTTTTTAACTAAAAGTGCAAATTAAAGTATATTTAGGAGGAATTTTGCCCCTTGCTGGTCCTCGTTGCACGAGGTGGGAGCTGGCCTTGCTCCATCCTTGGCTCTCGTTGCCTGTTGCATCCCAAGGGTGCCTTGGTGATGCAGTCTGGGTGTAAAAATCTCCATAAATGAGATTTTTGGGGTCCCCGCTGGCTGTCTCGGTGTCACCATTGCCTCACCTTTCTCTTCTTTTCAGAGAACCTGCAAGACGAGCTGGGAAGAGGTGAAAAAGGTAACGGGAAAGTAATGGAGGTGTCACCCTCCGGAGCAAAAAAGGCTTGAAATTGTGGTTCTGTTTTTGCAAAGCTGGTTTTGCGAAGCCAAAGAGAGGGGATTCCTTGTTCATTTCTTCTCTCTCGATGATTTTCAGATCCAACCTGCTCAGTTCCAGAGTCAAATATGGGTTTTGTAGCTGACACCGGGGACCTGACGGCTCAGTTGGGTCCTTTCTGCCTCTTTACCCTTAACTAAACCACAGAAAGCACAAATATTTGAGCCCCCAAAATGGATTTGGACCCTCTGAAGCCCAAATTTGTCCCCCAGATTTGTTCTGTGACCTCTGGTCAGACTCCTGTTCCCACCAGAGGTTGGGATGGAGGGTGGGAGACCTCAATAATCTGCTCCAGCATGAAGGCAGATGAATTAAACGCTGTGGGCAGTTGTTGGAACTGTGACCGTGGTCAAGTGGTTCCTTATGGACGATGTGATGCTGGAGAAGAGTCACCCACCAGCTCTCCTGGGCTCCAAAGGAGCGAGGTTGATGGCAATGGGGTTGGAATTGGGTGATCTTCAAAGTCCCTTCCAACCCAAACCATTCCATGATTCTATGAGGTCCAAGTTGCCTCTTCCAACGCTGGACAAGCTCCTGCTTTGCTTCTCCAGCGACAGTGAGGAGCCAGGAGACCACGGCGATGGGCTCCGTGGTGGGTCTGACACCAGCCTGGTCCTTCTGGCCTTGCACTGGGGTGGGCGCTGTTAAATTCTGCCCCCACCCTCCATCTCCCCTGATGTGAAGGTGACGGAGCCGCACCCAGAGCAGCCAAGGTGGCCCCAGCAAAGCCAAGCTCTTCTGTAGAGAAGGTTTATTCTTGCTTTTAAGGTGGTGGTCTTCAGCGTTGGGTTTGCAGACCCTTTGTGGGGGGACAGAGGAGGCCAAATGATGGGTTGGATCCTATCCAAGGTCCATCCAGCTTAGAGGGGCCAGGCTCTGCTCACCAACGTCCCCAGAAACCTCTGGGAAATGGGTTGGCCAAGCGAAAGAAGAGAGGCTGATGAGGACTGCTGAGAGGCCAAAGGACCCTCGCCGCACGTCCACGGTGGGGCGGGTGCGTGCCTAGAGGGACAACTTGGCTGGTGGGTTCCACCCACAAGCTCGCTGGAGGCAGTTTGGGCCACGGCTTACGCTGCAGAGAGCTGGGGGAAGGGTCAGGGGGTGAAGAGGGATCAGTCAAAACCTCACGGCGGTCGTTGAATCCCCACCTGAGTTTGTCTTCTCCAAGGGCTTTAGACGTTCTTATTTTTATCAACGTCGAGCTCCTGGAGTCGTGTCGTTTCTTTTGAAATCGATCCGAATCATCACCCACAGCCCCTGCCGCTGAGCTGAAGGTCAAACCCAAATCCTCACCGGAGGTTAAGCCCCACCAGGTAAAGGTGAGGTAGATACTCATCCCATAACCTTAACCAGGACCTTCTTCACCCACCTCCAAGTTTCTCACGCGCGTAGCTTGTCCCTGCTTGCTCAGCTTGTCCCAGCACATTAACGTCTAAAATGAGTCCTCTTCAAATTAGTCCCAAGTCTCCAAGCTTCCTGAAGAGTCAATGGTGAGAGGAGGCATCTCAAGAACCTCAAAGCCAAGCCAAGGTCTCAGCTTGCCTTCCCTTCACCACAGACTGTCCAGGGAGTTGAAGAGGAGCAATTATTGAGGTTGAGATGTTGTTACTGAGGTTGGAATGTGGGCACTGAGGTTGGGATGGGGTCATTGAGGTTGGGATGGGGTCCTTGGGATTGGGATGGGGTCATTGAGGTTGGGATGTTGTTCAGCAATTGATAAAAACACCCCACTCTGATTGAGTTCCTGTCCCTGTCCCTGCTGTCACCAACAGAGGACCTGACCCTGGACCCCGACTCGGCAAACCACCTCCTCATCCTCTCTGCCGACCTCAAGAGCGTGAGGATGGGCTGTAGGAAACAGGAGCTCCCCGACAACCCCAAGAGGTTTGACACCAACTCGCGGGTGCTGGCCAGCACGGGCTTCAAGTCAGGAAGACACTACTGGGAAGTGGAGGTGGGGGCGTCGGACGGTTGGGCCTTCGGGGTGGCCAAGGAGTCTGTCAGGAGGAAAGGTCTGACGCAATTCTCCCCCGAAGAAGGGATCTGGGCAGTGCAGCAAAACGGAGGTCGCTACTGGGCAGTCACCTCGCCCCAACGCACCCCTCTGTGCCTCAGCCAGAAACTCAGCAAGGTCAGGGTGTACCTGGATTACGAAGGGGAAGAAGTCTCCTTCTACGACGCCGACAACATGCAGCACATCTTCACCTTCAACGTTGCCTTCCAGGAGAAGGTGTTCCCTCTCTTTTCGGTCTGTTCCACCGTTACCTACATCAAACTCTGCCCCTGAGACTTCTCGGGGGCTTCACCGAGGACCTGTCTCCACGGTCTTCGCCAAATGGTGCTTGGACAGCAGCGGGATAGAAGGAAAATGCCATCGTCCTCTTCCAGCGCACCCAGAGCCGGTGCGTGCGGAGGAGTGGCTGCCCTGAGCCCCTTTGATTGCTTCCACGCGCGCGTGTCCTTGGTCGTAAAGATGGATGGCCAATCAAAAGCCACCTTAGACTCGGGCACGGGGCGACATCAAAGCCCAAACAGACCAGAAGTGGAACGAATCCATAAGAAAACATCGTTAATCCATAAGAAAACAGTTGCCAACTGAGTGAAGAGGTGCTTTCCCCCCAGGTTTATGGACGTATCTTCCCACCCATCTCTGTTTTGAGCTGGTGGGTTGCTTCCTACCCTTAAAGGCTGTGTTTTTTAAAATGAGTTTGGCTTTAAATCCACATTATTTAAAGCTGCCGGGGCTCTCACAAAGGCCGAGATGTGAACAGGTGAGCAAAACAACTCAGTTTGCTGAGCTCCGTCCATCGCCGAAGCTGTAGAGCTTGTATGAATCAATCAACAAATAGAAATCCCAGGCAAGAGGAAGGCGTTGGCAGGAGTCGCGGTGTTTCCGACGCCGTAACTGGGGTTTTGTCTTCTCTGCGCATGTGAGATGCAACTTCTGCAAATGATGGGAAGCAAAAACCATTTCCCGAGCGGAATGGAAACACACACCCCACTCCCCCGCCCCCAGGTCGCTCCGAGCCCGTGTGCTGGAAATAAAACACAAAGGTGCTACCTGAGCTCGTCTTCTCTGATTCGTTCTTCCCAACCAGTCACGGACTGGAGAACGGCAGAGGTGGGGATTGTCCTGCTCAGTGTCCAATCCAAACAAGGAACTGAAGGGGAAGGGTTGGGGGAGGGTTGGAGGGTGTTCACCTCTACTTTTCAAGCACAAATCCAACATTTCAATGTGCAATCAGGGCTGCAGTCAAGAGCTGGAAACCACCACCTGCTGGAGGTGCCGAGGGAGGAACCCGGACTCTCGTGGGGGGGTCCCCAGTGTAGGGGTTGAATCCCAGATTTTGCTGCTCTAAGGGGTGAATCCAACACGTGCCGGTGGTTTCTGGCCACACCATGGTCCTTGCTGCCGCTGTTTTATGGAATTGTGGAATGGGTTGGGTTGGAAGGGACCTCCAAGCCCACCCAGTTCCACCCCCTGGGTTCTGTCCTGCCCTGGAAGCCCCGCTGAAGCCCCCCGAGAGGCATCGTAGGTGCTGGTGGTGCCTTTGTCCCCCTGGGGAGAGAAGAGGGAGGGAGCGAAGGCGTCTGAGCATGGGGTCTGTGGTTGGAGCAGGGCAAGGCTGAAGTGTGGGGTGGTGTCTGCACCTGGGCAAGGTGTGAATGGGTGGGGTGGTGTCTGCACCTGGGCAAGGTGTGAGTGGGTGGGGTGGTGTCTGCACCTGGGCAAGGTGCGAGCCTGTCAGGGCCGTAGATGCCCACGCCCGGAGGGACCCCGGCCCAAGGAGATCTTGGGGGGCTGATGGGCACCTGGAAGTGCTGCCACCACTTTGGGGTCACCCCCGGTGACCACCACAGCCCACACTTTGCCCAGGGCGGCTCCATAGCTCAGGGGTTAGAGCACTGGTCTTGTAAACCAGGGGTCGCGAGTTCAAATCTCGCTGGGGCCTCGTTAGTGCTTTTGCCTTTTTTTATCCCCAAACCCCCCAGCGTTTTTCTCTCCGCCCCCGGGACCGCGCGGTGGGAGGGGGCACTGAGGGAGCAGGGGCAGGGGCAGCCTTGGGAGGACCCGGTCCCAGCATCAAAAGGGACCCTGGGACAAGCTTAACATCGTGGCTCGTTGGTCTAGGGGTATGATTCTCGCTTTGGGTGCGAGAGGTCCCGGGTTCAAATCCCGGACGAGCCCTCCCCTCTTCTCTTTTTAGGTTTCATATTTCTTTTCTTTTTTGGGGGGGAGGGTGGGGAAAGGATTGAGAGTGGGATATTTTTTTTAATTTGTTTGGGAATGTTGATGCTTTGGGATTTTGATTTTTTTGGGAGGGAGGGTGAATTATCTCGATTTCCTCTGTTATTTTTTGTGGGATTTGCAATTTTGATTTCTTTTGTTTGGCGTTGCTTGTTTATTTTTTAGAGGTCTGTGCGTTGTTTTGATTTCCTCTGATTTTTTGGTGGGATTCAAGGCTGTTTTTTCAGTTGGGTTTGAGGTTTCTTAGTTTACTTCTCAGGAGTGTGTGAGTTATTTTGATTTTCTCTGTCTTTTTTTTGGTGAGATTTAGGGGATTTTGTGGTGTTTGGTGGTTCTTGGTTTATTTTTTAGGGATGTGTGAGTTACATTGATTTCCTCTCATTTTTGGTGGGATTCAGGGCTGGGTTTTTTTGTTCAGGTGTTTTTTAGGAGTGTGTGATTTTAATTTTTTCTGGGTTTTGGTGGGATTTTGGTTTGTTTATTTGGGGATTTTTTTTTTTTTTTTTGAGAGTGTTTTATTTTGGGTTTTTTGAGGGCTTTTCACATAAATAACAGCCATTTAAGATATTTTAACCCATTCTTTTTCCCTCCACAGCTTTTTGGATCTGAGAGGAATCCAAGTCGGGACAAGAGCTCTGAGCAAGAGCTTTCTCCTCATAGAAACACAAAAATCAGGTGGTTTTAACCCCTTGGCCAACAAAGGGTGAGGAAAAAGCCCTGCAAGAGGCTTCATAACCCTCTGCTTCCCAAAAGGAATCTGCTCTTAGTGATTTCCTAAGTAATCCCCAGGGAATAATTAAAACTATTGAGTTACTCGAGCAAAAGCAAATTAAAAATAATGAAAGGTTGTGCCCCCCCCCCTCCCCCCCCCCCCCCGCCCTGCAGCAAGGTGGGAATTGCACACAAAAAAATCAAATTATACCCAGAAATAATGCAAAAAAAAAAAAACCAAAAACAAAACATTAAGGAGACTTTTTCTGCTATTGACCCCCCCTTTACCCCCACCAGTGGGGGTTTCCCCAGCTGGGCCAAATCCTGCAGCTCATTTTCGCTCCTGATTTCTCCTCCTCAGCAGGAAAATTGATTTTTTTCAGTTTTTTTCCCCCCCCGAGGGGGGTTGTTTCTGGCTTTGATTTAGGGACGCGCGTGACGCTCGTCCGGGCGCGGGCAGAGGCGCTCGGGTGTGCGGGGTTTTCTCTCCCAAAACAGCCAAATAGAGGGGGGAAAGTGCAAGAAGAGAGGTCAAAAATCCCTTTTGAGCCCCTCTTTGGGTGCGGGAGGGCGGTCCAGGAGAATGGTTTTTTCCAAGGGGGTTTCTGTAGTGTAGTGGTTATCACGTTCGCCTAACACGCGAAAGGTCCCCGGTTCGAGACCGGGCAGAAACAATTCCCTTTTCCTTACCTGGGTAAAAAATTCTTCATTACAGGTGGGTAAAAAATTCTTCAATCTGTGCCGAAAAAAACCCACAAAACACAAATCCTCTCTTTTTTTTTTCCTTTTTTTACCAAAACGCTGCTTTTAATTCCCCCCCACCCGCCAAAGATACAGAGGTGGAAGGGGGCGGGTGAGAGGGAGGGGAAGCAGGTGGGGAGCAGCCTGGGGTTTAAATGATCAAAGATCGCCTGGGGAGGGGGAGAAAAGGAAGGGGGAGAAGGGAGAGAATGGGGTGAGATGTGGAAAATGGGTTAAAAAGAGCCATATTGGCAGCGGTGGGATTCGAACCCACGCCCCCGAAGAGACTGGAGCCTTAATCCAGCGCCTTAGACCGCTCGGCCACGCTACCAGGATGGTAAGGTTGTTGGAGGCTTGTTCTGCTGTCTGGCTCCTCCCTCAGCCTCATCCCTACATCTGATTCTGTCTCATCCATCCTGTTCTCATTCTAATCCCTGTTACCATCTCCATCCCAAACCCCATCCCCATATCCAGGCCCATCTCCATCCCATCCCCATCCCAATGCCATTCCCATCCCCATCTCCATCTCATTCCCATCCCCATCTCATCCCCATCCCAGTCTCCATCCCCATTCCAATCTCCATTCCATCCTCATCCTCATTCCCATCCCCATCCCATTCTCACATCCATCCTCATCCCCATCCCCATCCTCATCCTCATCCTCATCCCCATCCCATTCCCATCCCCACCCCATCCCACCCCGAATCCGCCTGCCAACAACTCCGGCAAAGCTGTCAGGACCGCTTGGGGCCGAGCAGAGCCATTGGCCCAACCAACTCTTAGAGGAGCATCAATGGGTGGTTCTTCCGCATCTTCCAGACTCCTCAAAAACCAGTGACTTCCCAAGGAAAGGAAACACGGAGCTGTCACCACCTGAGCCTCAGAATCCAAGCGGGAACAGGTTCCTCACACTGCTTTCAGCCCACCCAACACGAAATTGCTCCTCCTGCCCTACCCGCCTTCAGTGCCGCATCCTTTGGCCAACCCTGAGGCCACCGCCTTGCAACGCTGAAATTCATCCGAGCTTTGCGCCAGGCTCATTTCTTCTCCCCTCTATTATTTTTTACAGCCTTTGGGGGTGTTAAAAGCAGGCGACGCTGGTTTGGTTTAAGAAAAAAATAAAGAAAATTGAAATTTGCCTCATTTTTTGGTATTTTCAGCCCTCCCTGCAGGTCTCTGTGGCGCAATCGGTCAGCGCGTTCGGCTGTTAACCGAAAGGTTGGTGGTTCGAGCCCACCCAGGGACGAGGAGGACCCTTTTCTTGCTTCCACCCCTTCCCCACGAAGTCATCAGTGAGGGGAGATCCTGCCAAGGGGCTCTGCTTGCCCTGAGCAGCCCCTGCCAGCCTCCCTGTTCCCAGCAGCTCCGTTTTAGCTCGGACCTGGTGATTCCATCCTTTTGGCAGCTGCCTTGGAGGAGCATCCTGGGTGGGGGTGGTCCCAGCTCTTCAGGAGCCGCCGCTGCGATCACAGAACTATGGGTTGGGTTGGGTTGGAAGGGACCTCAAAACCCACCCAGTTTCAATTCCACGGGCAGGGACCCCTCCCACTGGGTCAGGGGGCTCCCAGCCCCATCCAACCCGGCCTCGGACACCTCCAGGGATGGGGCGGTCACCACTTCCCTGGGCAACCTGTGCAAAATCCTTATAATTAAGAATTTCTCCCTAAAATGTCATCCCAATCTCCTCTCTTTCAGTTCAAACCCTGCCCCCTCGTCCCATCCCTGCACCCCCTGAGCCAGAGCCCCTCCCCAGCTTTCCTGGAGCCCCTTTAGGGCTGCTCTAAGGTCTCCCCGGAGCCTTCTCCTCTCCAGGCTGGACAACCCCAGCTCTCCCAGCCTGGTTTCTCATTTTGCAACCCTCCAAGCTTTGCGCTGTGCTTTTCCCACCCCAGCTGGCGCAGCGCATGGCGCCCGGCGCTGTTCTCGGCTTAAGAAAGCACTTGTGGCCTTTTGGACCTGTTTTCTGCTGTGACACAAACTCCTCACACGTGTGGTCTTGCCCCACATCTGAAGAGCGTGCTCACGTCCCACGTTATTGGCCACTCATCTCGGCACACGATGCGCACTCGTTACAACTCTTAATTGGATGAAGGACTCCCGGTAGTGACAATCCCTCAAGATTCTGCCTTTCAAAACAACCCTGAGGGTGGCTGAGCCTCCCTGAAAGTAGTTTGAGCTCACCCGGCCAAGCTCTTAAATCCTAGTGTTGATTGCTCTGGGCTGATTTAATTACCAGCTGCATTTAATCACTTTGAGCTGACGCAAACGTCATCGTCTCCGCAATGTCTGGTGGGAATCTGTGGGGTGTCATTAGGTCCAGCCCTTTCCTGGGTGGAAGGATCTCCACTGGCTCCATCCCTGTTTCCTCCAGCAAGAGGTGACCCTCTGGTTTTTGGTCTGGAGGAGACCATGAGCCGTTGTCCTCAGAGTATGAGGAGTCGGGGTTTGTGTTTTATGGGAAGAGAGATGAATTGCACGCGAAGCAGCGGTGACGGCAGCAAAGGTCTCCTATGGTGCCCTCAGCCCCTCATCTTGGTTTTCCTTTGGCTTATTTATCAATAAATATGGAAAAAAACCACCTGCATCACAGATGGAGCCTCCAAGACCGTGAGATTCAGGACAGCAATTACTGATGAGAGGAGAACCATGGAATCATGGAATGATTTAGGCTGGACGGGACTTCAGTGCCCATCCAGTTCCAATTCCCTGCCAGGAGGATCAGGTTGGTCCAAGCCCCATCCAACCCAGCCTTGGGCACCTCCAGGGATGGGTCTGGGGGTTCTGATTGACAGCAAGTTGGAATTGTAGAACCGTGGAGTGGGTTGAGTTGGAGGGAACCTCAAAGCCCACCCAGTTCCACCTCCCACTGGGGCAGGGTTTGCTTTTTCCTGTTTGTGGGGTTAGATCTATCTCTATAACTGTTGGCCATGCCTTGAGCTCAGCTCGATGGGTAGAAGAGACCACAGAGGTCGGAGCTCAGGATCACACTCTGACCAGTACCTGTTGGGGTTAGGAGTGGTTGCGTTGGGCTGCACAAAGGAGATGGTGACCCCAAAGCAATAAGTCAGCTCCCTGCAGGTGTCCAAGGCCAGGCTGGATGGGACTTTGAGTCCCAATCCAGTGGGAGGTGGGGGAACTGGATGGGCTTTGAGACCCCTTCCAACCCAAACCATTCCATGATTTGAAATTCTGGAAGAGGAGGAAGACCCAGCTGATGGGTGATGAGTTTCTAAGTGCCTGAAGCGAAGTGAGATGGACAAGATTTCTCTCTGGGGAGAGATGGAGGCATCTCGGACGCAAGGAACTGAGAAATACCCACCTTTATTCCATTTAATGATCTCCTGAAGGACTTTGTATATAAATAAATGAGAAATGAGTGACGTTTGTCTGAGCCGGGACAACGTTAGAGTCGTGAAACCTACTTGGCCACCACTTTTCCAGTGCTCCCTCCCTCCTCCCCTCATTGTTTGACCAGGTGTCTCCCAGTCCTGTCTGAGACAGTCAGTGGTCCCCGAGTTCTCCCTTTAACTCCTTAGCTGCTGACATCCTTTGCTTGGGAAAAAAGAGATCTACACCACCAAAAGTGCCTTTCAAACCACGCCAGTGGCACCCAGCGAGCTTGTCCCTGAAAAGGCTCAGAGGTCTTCCTTGTGCAGGAGGCTCTGGGCCTGGTCCCACTCCCCCTCCTCGTCCAGCATCGCAGCTTCGCCGCTGTCATGATGGATGTTACTCGCAGCCCTGACGGCCGATTTTATGGAGGTGTCGATCCAGCCGTGAGGCTGAGCCGTGTGTTCTCCCGCGAAGTGCACCCGGCCCTCGTGCTGGAAGAGCGCCAGCGAGTAATCGGTGAACTGGTAAGGGGTGAAGACGGCAAAGGCCCCCATGGCGTGTCTGTCCAGCTCCCACTTCTGTATCACATACTGGTCGCACGCGTACTGCAGGTACTCCTTGCTCACTCGGTGGATATCTGACAGGTCTTGGAAGACCACATCCAGGCACTCGGCATCCGTGAGAGGCCGGAAAAACTCAGCGTCGTCGTTTACTGTGTAGGAAGCCAAGATCACGCCCACCTTGCTGGTGAAGTTGTGGCTGGGGTAGTAGATAAAGCGGGAAGGGCGGTCGGTGATGGATTGTCCTCCTCGGATGCCGTCCTTCTCCCAGAACTTCTCGGTGCAAGTCAAGATGATTTTGGAGGCGCTTGTGTAGTGGATGGAGCGCAGGGCGTGGGCCTTGGCGGGAGAGAGGGGTGGTAGGAATTGAATGTGCCTGGTGGCTTTGGCAGTCGACGTGACGAGGACATAATCCACGGTCGTGATGGTTGGGGCCAGGGTGTCTGGGGCGCGGTAAAACACATGGACTTTGTTTCCTTTGGTCATGATTTTCTCCACGGTGCAATTGAACTGGACGACGTTGGGCAACGCCTCGTGGAAAGCCTTGGGCAGTTGGTCAAATCCCCCAGTGATTTCGTCAAAACTGAAAGGAGGAAGAAGCAGGAGGTGAGGGAAGGACCTTGGGGTTTAGGAACCGTAAAGCCCGACCTCTTCTAGGGATGCTGACAGAGCTTGGTGGCCCTTTGAGTCAACAGCAATTCCCACTGGGACATCCAAACGCCACTGGGATTTCCTCTTGGGGGGGATTTCTGAGGACCATGACAGAACAGAGCTGGGTAGAGGAGACATCGTCTTACCTCTCATTGGAGAAGATATCAAAATCCCACAGCGAGGAAAGGAAGGACATGTAAAATCCAGAGTCCTCATTCAACAAGTCACCGATCATGTCAACCGCTCCGCGGCTGAGGTTTCCTACTTTAATCAAATACTCCTGGAGAAGCCAAGGAGAAGACACAGCCTGATGTTCTCATCTCAGTTACAGCCCAAGCCAAAAGTCACGCCCTGTGCCTCGTTCCTGCTCCTCATCTGCTTAAAGCCCCGACCAGAAGGGTTTTTAGCGTAACTCATTGTAGGAGATCAATGTCTCCTCTGGTTTAGCTCAACAGAAGCTCTGGAGATGAAGAAATAAGGGATTTGTGGGTTGTCGCACCCGCTCCAAGACAGTTGGATCCCACGAAAACACAGTGGGCTGCTCAGTAAACCCTCCCCAACGCCTAATGCTTCATCGCATCAGATTAAGAGATGCATGGTGGAGGACCATGGTTAATCTGGATGACTTTCTAGAGCACTTCCAGCCATCACTGCTCCTCTCCTACTTCCAGATGACGAGACTCCTCCTACGACTCCTTAGAGTCGTGTTTGCTCCCTTCTAGGACGCGCCTAGAGGGATCCAGATCCTTTCTTAAAGCAAGGACGTGGGTTAAGCATCAGCAGGGGACTTGGGTTGACTCTCAAGCCCCAGCCCTTTACCTTGGTGGAGAAGGAGTCGTATTTAGAGAGATATTCCTTGCAGTCCATGGTCTGAAATGTCTTGAAAGCCTGGAGAGGAAATGTTGATGTGGTCATGAGAAAAAGTGCATTTCCCAAAGTGCTGCCCCAAATGCTGTCAGGATCCATCTGGGGTTCTCAGACTTGGGGTTTGGGAATCCCTAGAGCTTGTGGATCCTTCTGCTCTGGCCTCAAGTTTTGGGAATTAACGCCTTGGTGTGGTGTTTTCTGCTTCATCCAAGTCCTGGAGAGCCTCTTCCAGGGAAAGGAGGTGTTGGGTACAAAGAGGGGTTTGCAGTCAGCTGCCCTGGGCCTTTCTGCTCTTCCTTCTGCAAGGACCCAACTCCTCCTCAACTCAGCGTTGAGTTTTCCTCAACCCATCGTGCAGGTGAGGGGCCACCATGGCTCAGAGGGAACAGAATTAAAGAATCCTTAGGGTTGGAAAAGACCTCTAAGATCGTCAAGTCCAACCCCGCCGGGCCTTCTAAACCCTGTCCCCAAGTGCCATCTCCACACGTTTTTTGAACCCCTCCAGGGATGGAGACTCCACCACTGCCCTGGGCAGCCTCTGCCAGGGCTTCACCTCTCCATCCATGAAGGAATTTTTCTTAATCTCCAATCTAAACCTTCCCTGGCACAACATGAGGGCACTTCCTCTCGTCCTGTCACTTGTTCCTTGGAAGAAGAGACCACCCACCTCACCACAACCTCCTTTCAGGTATTTGTAGAGGAGCAACAACGTCTCCCATCAACCTCCTCTTCTCCAGGCTAAACATTCCCAGTTCCTTCAGCAGCTCCTCAAAGCTTTAGCGTCTCTTGGATGAGCGACATCACTGGAAGGTCCCACCCCTTCCCTATGAGCACGTACCTTGTCCAGCGCTTCTCTAAAAAGCTGGCTGGCGCTCTTGCCTTTCTCTGATGGCTTCACTGTGTAGTTGAGGATGTTGGGGTTTCTGTTCACTTTCTTGACTCTTGTCCGAGTCCCGTTAAGGAAGTACCAGGCGTTCTCATCTGTCTGGATGAATGGGTTCAACTTGAGGTCAAACTGCTTGACAAATTCACGGACGAGCCTAGAAAAGAGGAGTCAACATGAGGACAACCCAAAACCCGGCCACCAAATCGTTGGACACACCAAAGGACACTTTCCTGTTGGCCATGTTGGAGTAACCATGCATTGTTTTGGTTTATGGGTGGGAGTTGTGGGTATTTAAGGCTCTGCTGCCTCTTGTTTTTGTTGCTTGAGAGTTCTCCTGCCAGCTCCCACCTCACGCAGCAACCACATGGCTGTGGAGAAAGTCTTTTGGCTCCTGTTCTCTACAGCTTCTAGTTGCACAAGGACATAATCAGGAGCAGGAGCAATGTCTCATTGAAGTTGGTGGCAGGGATTCCCTACAGCTCCAACCCTTCTCCTTGGCAGGTGGTGTGGTTGGTGACTCACCTACAGCCTCTTCCCACAGCATTTTGGCTGAGGAATGAACTTTGCTTGACTCCACCCTCCCACAAAGCCCAGGCTGGATGTCCTCTCCACCAGCGTTAATGGGAATTCATCCACCTTAGAGCTGTGGAATGGGTTGGGTTGGAAGGGACCTCCAAGCCCACCCAGTTCCATGGGCAGGGACCCCTCCCCCTGGATCAGGGGGCTCCAAGCCCCACCCAACCTGGCCTTGGGCACTTCCAGGGATGGGGCATGGAAGTGCTGGAAAGCTGCTCTAAGGTCCCCCCAGAGCCTTCTCCTCTCCAGGCTGCACAACCCCAGCTCTCCCAGCCTTTCCTCGTACAGGAGGTTCTCCAGCCCTGGGATCATTTCCGTGGCCTCCTCTGGACTCGCTCCAACAGCTCCAGGTCCTTCCTGTGCTCAGGACTCCAGAGCTGGACCCAGGGCTCCAGGTGGAGTCTCCCCAGAGCAGAGCAGAGGGGCAGACCCCCCTCCCTCGCCCTCTGCTCCCACCGCTTTGGGTGAAGCCCAGAACATGTTGGGGTTTGGGGTTGTGAGCGCACATTGCCAGCTCATGTGGAGCTTCTCCTCCCCCAGCACCCCAAGTCCTTCTCTTCATGGGCTGCTCCCAAACCATTCCCCTCCCAGCCTGGATGCATTTGGGATTGCCTCAACCCAAGCGCAAGACCTTGGCCTTGGCTTTGTTGAACCTCATGAGGTTCACAGGGGCCTCCTCTCCAGCCTCTCAACAATATCTTCTGACACCGTGACTTCCGAACTAGAGATGTGACCACGCATGAGTGGCGATGAGAGGTCGTCCCTCATTCTCCCAACCCAAATGCGGGTGCCGTGTGCTTTTTGTCCCCGTTATGCAGACACCGAACTCTAGGGGAGAGATGGGGCTGGCAGCTCCTTCCTCCTGATGTTCTCCAGCCAAGCCCAAGATGGGTGACCCCCATCTCAAACCACAGCCTCACTCCTCTAAACAGTCCAGTTCCTTGCAGCCGTGAAGCAGGTGCCCACCTTACCTGTGCTTGCTTGGCAGGCGCATGGGTCCCAACTCCACATACCAGTCCTGTCCCTCCGGTCGGTGCGTCCGGATCCGCCCACCGACCTGGCCGCTCTTTTCCAGAACGGTGACCTAAAACCAAAGGTGGGATGGAGATGGTAGATGTTCAGGGTTTTAAGCCAACTACCTGCAAAGCAAGTTCACAGGCACCATCGGATGCGTTTTGTGACCCTTAGAGGGTGGACAAATCCTCTCCAGGTGGCGAAGGAACCGTCTGTGGCTCCAAACCCCTCCCTCTTTTGGCCAAGATTTCTCTACCTATGGGGCAGTTTCTCAGTTCCTGACGCCTGCGTCACATTTGGGACACACCTGTTCTCAGGTGAGAGGGTCCTGGTGTTGGTTCAGCTGCTGGGAGGATAAAACAGGGGGTTGAAACACCCAGAGGAAGACACCAACCTGTTCCCCCAAAGCCTTCGTTGAAACTCATGGGTTTGAACTTTTTCGTAGCACCTTGGGTTGGTCAAGGTGGTTTTGACCCCGCCCCCCCCCAGGCTACCTGGTGCCTCAGGGTGGGATTCAGGGGGCTTCTGAGTCTTGTGCTGCTGGATTTACAGCAACAAACATCACCATTGGGCTTCACATTGCAAGAACTTGGAGAACCATAGAGGATGAGGTGCCTCTGGGAGGAGTGTAAGTCTTGTCCCACCACCATGGTCCCCCCCTTTGCATCTCCTTCTCCCTCTCCAAGCTGGAAAACCTTTCAGGTCAGAAAACAAGACACCCCCCGCGGCTCTGATGCAACCGCTTACCGCGTGGCCGGCATCTCGGAGCAACTTGGCTGCCGTAAGACCACTTATTCCTGCCCCAACGATGACCACGCTGGCTGGGCGAGGTGCAGGGTCCAACCCACCCTTGATGATCTCCAGCAGCTCCTCGTAGTCCTTGTCGTGAAGGCAATGTTCAGGGAAAGCAGAAAACCTCTTGGCGTGCAGGAGCCCGGCCAGCAGGAGGACTTGGAAGAGGACTGAGGAAAAAAGAGGAGGAGGAGATAACGCAACAGAGGCACCTGGTGACCGGCATGCGAGTTCATTCCTGACAGCCCGGGAGGCAGCGAGGGCACAAACGGGCTCTGAGTCGGTGTCCAAGCCCTGAAGAGGAACATCCAGATGTGTTTTCCAATCAACTGGTAGATTATGAAACCCCCGGCGTTAGCGGGTGGGACCCGACCACACCCGGGCAGCAAACTGTGATTTTTTTACTTTTTAAAGAGAAATCAAACCCGTAAATGGTTTATTTATTTATTTTTTTCATAGAATCATGGAATCATTAATGTTGGAAAAGACCTCCAAGGTCATTAAGGTTGGAAAAGACCTCCAAGGTCATCCAGCCCAACCATCAGACTCGTGTTCTGCTTGGGATGCTGCCGTGCCGAGTTCCCACAGTAGAGTTGCCACCTTTGAATAAGTTCGTAACGAAGAACAGTAATCAATGTTATTCACGGGTGGAGAATTAAAGCCACCTGGTTGTCCTCACTGCCCTTTCCCACGCTCGGTGATCCACGGCATTTTTGATGTGGTGGATAGAAGGGTGCAGGGAGGAGATGATGCCATTAGAAAGATGGGCAAGATGGATGGAGACTGATCATGGGTTCCTGGAATGGGTTGGGTTGGAAGGGAACTCAAAGCCCATCCAGTTCCAACCCCCTGCCATGGGCAGGGACACCTCCCACTGGGTCAGGAGGCTCCAAGCCCCATCCAACCTGGCCTTGGACACCTCAAGGGATGGGACAGCCACCACTGCTCAGGGCAACCTGGGCCAGGGCCTCCCCACCTGGACGGTGAAGAATTTCCTCCTGCGATCTCATTTCAATCTCTCTCTTTTCAGCTGAAAACCATGAAAACCACCGCCATTGTTGAGCAGGAGGAGCCAACATGGCATGGGAAGATGGACAGAGGAGGTGGGTGAGGATAAGAGATGGGACCTCTCTGTTTAATTAAAGGGATCGAGTTTCTGAGTTGCCCTGGAGGGAACAGCAGACAGACCAAAGCCCAGAAGAACCGTGTCCACCAGAGCAGACACAACCTCACCGTGGTCACATTTTTCACAGCTAAAGGAACTTTGACCAGAAATCCCCCTGGGATTTCCCTAGTTTTTGTTTCTATTCTTCAAAATAACTACAAGGCCACTTTCATTTTCTTTTCCTTCCCCCAAACGCGGGCGGTTTCCTTCCAGGGAAGAAGAAGAAAAAGCTTTTGGAGGCCCCACTTTGGGTGATTCTCCTTCCTGGAAAAAAATAATGCCTGGGGAATCGCTGCTTTCGCTGGATCAGCTCCAGGTCTGCCCACAACCTGGGTCAAAGAGTACCTGCCATGAGTGAACCTCAGAGCTGTCATCTGCCGGTGACCTGAGAGACCCAAGTCCAGGTCCTCCAAATGGGTCAAGTTTGAGCTGGTAGAGCCGATCCAGCTTCCTGAAGACAAAGACTGGAGCAGTAAATTATCAAGGCTCTCTGAAATCGGCCTTGGATGGGAGGGCTGCCTTCTTCAAGGCATGGTAGAATGTGATATCGTGTTGATACAGGTGCCTCAACCTCAGTACCCAATGCTGCTGCTGCTCTGATGGTCTTTAAGGACCAGGGGTGCTGCCTTGAGTTGGGGTTTTGGTGGGGCGAGGGGGATTCGTGGTGGTGTAGAGCCAGCAACCGGTCTTGCTGCCCTCATCTTACCCAACGTGCCAACCCCAAAGACCTACAGACTGTGAGGAAGAAGAAGGAGATCCTTTTTGGAGATCAAGATGTCCATGGAAGGAGAGCAAATACATTGGGACCAACTCTTGGATCTCCATCTTCCACCAGACCTTCTCGTGTTGCAGGTGGATATGGAGAAACCACAAACCTGGTGCGAGGACGTGTCCTCCAGGGAGGTCCTTGGAGATTCTGAGCTTGTGTTTCCACCTCTCCCTACACCACCATGAGCATCCCCCTCTCACAACTTGCCAAGGGAGGTCTCCCACTGCCCACCAAGCTGCAAAATTGAGCTCCAGGTGATCACGAAGTACACAGGCTGAAGGAAGAGAGCTTTGCGGTGATGCTGAGGTGACACAAAAGGCAGATTTTCCACCAAATGATTAAAAAAAAACCCAAACCCAGGCATCGAGGATGGAAGAAAACCAGGAAACCCAGCGAGAAAGCTCAAGGTTGAGGAGAGACTCACTCACCGATCCCTGTCATGGTTCCAGCAGGAAGACAACTCCTCTGCTGAGATTTGCTTTCATTTTATATCCTGGCCCTTAGAAAAAAAAGAAGTGACCTCACTGTGGTGGTAAAACCCCAAACTCGATTCATCCCGGAAGGGAACGAAGTGAGATTTGTCATAAGAAGGGGAACCAGTAATTGAGCACGTAGGCTGTTCCTCCCCGTGTTTTTTTTTCTCCTTCGCAGGTGTTCCCAGCGTTGGATTTCAACCATTGGAGTGTGGCCCATTTTAGGGAGCACTGTGATTATTGGGAGATGGACAAGGCAGCCGCGCCCTCCTCTGTGAAGTTCTCAGAGAACTTCCCAGCAGTGGCACACCAGGTTGGGTTGGTTTTAATCTTGGACCGTTGACATCTCCCTAAATATCATGGATTCTTCATCCCGGGGAGACCTCTGAGCCTTCGTCCAAAATATCCTTTGTGGGGATGGCAATGGGAATTTCCAGACGATGGTTCGTCCACCGGACATTTGTGTTGCACAAGTGGAGTCTGGTTCTGTCTTTGTTACCATTGACAGGTCTTGGAGCTCAGGCGCCTTCCCAGAAATGGCAAAACCTGGATGAGCCCTACCGGTGTTTTTCCAGAATAAAGACTTTTCACCTACCAAAATGCCACAAACTGACCCAAGGACCCAGCCCTTGGCTGGTTCCTCACGTCCCACTCACCTCATGGACCCACCCAACCTTGTGGAGGCACCGTGGCCGGCCCATTCCTAAACCAACATGAAAGAATCCACCGAAAAACTACCTTTCTCCTCCAAACATTGTCTCCTCCACCCTTTGCCTCATCCTGAAGATCTTGAGTCTTCACCTGATGAGATGATTTGCTGATTCAATTGAGGAAATGAAACTCAGCTTTGCGGTAATTCCCAGACTTCTGGGCCCTGAGGGGTGATGTCATCACTGAGGCAGATGCAGGCGAGGGACTTCCCCTGAAAAGTGTTTTCCTGGAAGTGGGTTCACACCTCTTGGTGGGGATCAGCTCTCCGTAAGTGCTGTTTTCTTCTTGGAATCCTCTTCTTTTGTTCCTGCAACGCTTTCTGCTCTCCTTGTGTCGGAGCCGAAGCTGCCGGAGTGAACTGGGAGTTGAGAAGGACCTGGGGTGCTGGGGGATGAGAAACTCCACATGAGACACCTCCATCTGTATCAGGGGGCTCCAAGTTCCATCCAAACTGGCCTTGAACACCTCCAGGAAAGGGAAGTCCAACACGAGCTGGCAACGTGCGCTCGCAGCCCCAAAGCCACCCGTGTCCTGGGCTGCATCCTGGGACAAACAAGGGGAGTGAGGGGATTCTGTCCCTCTGGTGAGGCCCCACCTGGAGCCCCGGGTCCAGCTCTGGAGTCCTGAGCACACAAAGGACCTGGAGCTGTAGGAGCGAGGCCAGAGGAGGCCACGGAGATGATCCCAGCGCTGGAGAACCTCCCGTACGAGGACAGGCTGGGAGAGCTGGGGTTGTGCAGGCTGGAGAGGAGAAGGCTCTGGGGAGACCTTAGAGCAGCCCTAAAGGGGCTCCAGGAAAGCTGGGGAGGGGCTCTGGCTCAGGGGGTGCAGGGATGGGACGAGGGGGAAGGGTCTGAGCGGAAAGAGGGGAGGTCGAGATGAGATCTTAGGGACAAATTCTTCATTAAAAGGATTTTACCCAGGTTGCTCAGAGCAGTGGTGGCACCCACCCCTGATGCTACATTGACCTACGGTTTTGAACAACGTCCCCACCCGGAAGGGTTGCAGAACCCCAGCAAGGTCAGGATAGCGAGTGTTGTGTAGACACCCCGTGTGTTGCCCCTTCCATGAAGTCAAACTCTCGGGAAGCTACAAATAAGTTGGCTCTGGTCTTCAGGGAAGGTTGCCTACAAACTGCTTCAACCACCGATGATCAGGGGCTCAACCTTTGCCGCCCAGCAGGAACCCCTGGATGTGTTTGCATCTGTGGGAACTCTTGGTTCTGATGGACTCGTGCCATAGATATTCAGGTTTTGTGGTGCCATGATCAATAGGTCTTCTTGGAAGAAGCCAGGGTGTGGGTCTTGCCCAGTAATGTGCTTGTTGATGGAACGTGGGTGTGGGTGGAGACGTTGTGGTCCCATTTCTTCCGCCTGTTCCTGCAGGCAGCCCAGTCCTGGAGCAATTTAACCTTCCCCAACCTCATTTTCCTGGTGTAGCAGCTGGGATGGTCAAGGAGGTTCATTATGCCTTTACCTAGATCGTTCTCCAAATCCATCATGATTTAACTCCAAGACATCTCTGCCTGCATCAAAGCAAAATCAGGAACCGACCCTTTGCTTTCTTCACGATGGTCACAAGTTCTGCTTCATCATCACTAGAGCTGGGTGACACACACCTCTGGGAACTTTCCTTCTAAGAAAAACAGAAGGATTTCCTTGAGGTTTCTGTCCCAGAGCACGTCTCCGTTTAAGAAAACCCACCAGTTGGGTTTGGAAAAGGCAAAGGGATCCCTTTTTCTGCAAACCCTCCCTTGTTTTGAGGCTGATTTTTCACCAGCTCGCGCTCGCCGCCTCGTTCTCCCGATACCTGCGGGTGTCTACGCCGAGAACCCAGTGGCGTCTCGTTATCTCCTCACACAAAGAGCTGATAATTCTTGGGGGATTTGGAGGTTGCACGGTGAAACCAGTATGGTCACGTATTCCCAGGCCAGCCGGCGACTTCGGAGGGGATGGCGACTGCTCTCACCTCATTTCGATAAGACCTGGATTAACGCGTGTCCCAACAAGCTGCTGTAGGATCAACCTCAAATGACAGGGTTTATTGTCTGGGTACAAGCAAAACACGCCACCGCTTGCAACAGGAGTTCCTCCCATGTTCCTGCTCCTGAAAGATTACTGGAAACCCAGCTTCCACCTCACGATTGTGACACAAGGCTTGGAGGAGGGATGAAAGCCAAATTGGATCATGGTATGGGGGAAGAAGGGACAATTGTTTGCTTCCAAATAGACTTCTTTGGGGGTTTAAAGTTGGGTTCTCTTAATGAAGGGAGGAGAAAAGAGTCAGGGGTTGGTCCTCCAGATTCAGATGTTGGGGTAGGGCATCAGCAGGGATTTGGATGGTGGGGAGAGAAGCCAGAGAGACGTGGGAAATGAGCATTTACATGTAGACCTGGAAAATGAGCGACGTATGCAAAGCACAGGGAAGGAAAAGCCTGGGATGGCTCTAATCTTGGGTGGGTTCGTTAACGAAGTTATTAGCGATGACGAGCCTTTGGTCTGACAGCCACAATCCAAGAGGTGCAGGCGGTTTCATTTGAGCAAGGACCCTTTCAGAGGATTTTCTTGTCATTCTTGCATCTTCATTCGTTTCCTGCTTGTTCAGAAGCCTCCCAGGACGCACAGGGTGCACGCTTAGCTCATTTGGGCAACTGTGAGAGGAAACTTCTGAGATTGGGGAGAAACTCCCAGAAGTAATCGCGGGTTTTTAGGTTGGGTGGAAGATTCCCATTGGGAGGGGAATGTCCTGGAAGGGTGAGCAGTCCTAGAGGTCTCCAGACCTTGCAGCAGCCATCATCATCCATGGTTGTCTTGGTCAAGAGGGACCACAGCGACCAGCACTGGCCAGGGTTCTACCCATTGTTGGATTGGCCAATGGGAGGGCTCGGAGTTGCCCCCCATTTGCATGTTGTGAAATGGGACGGTGGAGCGGTTTGTAGGATTGAAGGGTCTGAGCTGTTTCGGGACAAGGCCAAGCCATGGCATCTTCAAGGGGAAGAAAGAGGTGGACCCAGAAGGAAAGGAGATCCCAGCAAGGAAGGAGAACCCAGAAGATCCATGGCAGGAGATCTCCGGCCAAACAGAGGAAGAACCAGGGAGGGGCGAAGCGTCAACCTGTAAAGAAGCAGAGGAAAAGGTGTTCAAAACCCTCCTTCCCTTGAGGTTCCCATGGGTGGCAACCAAGACCTAAAGCCCAAGGGAGAAGAAAAGCATCAAAACACCCCAATTGCTGAGAAGATCCATGCAACCATGGGTCTGAGAAAGCTCGAGCGACCAGGTGGAACAGAGAGGCTGTTGAAGGCAATGGCCAATGCGACATCACAATAAAGCCCAAACACGGTGGTGGCTGCCCCATCCCTGGAGGTGTCCGAGGCCAGGTTGGATGGGGCTGGGAGCCCCCTGATCCAGTGGGAGGTGTCCCTGCCCATGGCAGGGGGTGGGACTGGGTGGGCTTTGAGATCCCTTCCAACCCAACCCATTCCACGACCCTCAGCAGCAGCATCTCTGGTGCCATCATCACCCTCATTATCGTTACCATCACCACCATTGTGCCCCATCGCCACCTCCATCCCCATCCCTGGAGGTGTCCAAGGCCAGGTGGGATGGGGCTTGGAGCCCCCTGACCCAGGGAGAAGGGTCCCTGCCCATGGCAGGGGGTGGCACTGTATGGGCTTCTAGTTCCCTTCCAACCCAACCCATTCCATGAATCCATAATTCTCCACGACAATTAACACCATGATTCGCGGAAAGCAGCCGGATCAACCCAGACACGTGGGGCGTGGCAAGGGCTTTCAGAAGAACGGTGCCATTTGGTGCTGCTGGGCCTGCTTGGAGGGTTGAATTTGCTGAGAAAAAGCCAATTACTGGCATCATCAGAGGGATAAAATGAGGAAATAATTTTGTCGAAGGTAAGAAAAGATGAGAAAGAAGTTCCCTGACCGGGAATCGAACCCGGGCCGCGGCGGTGAGAGCGCCGAATCCTGACCACTAGACCACCAGGGAGACACCAAGAAGGATCTCCACCATGGATGGACACTCCATGGGCAACACCTCAACCTCATGGACCCCCCATTCCTCTGTTCACTCTGGATCCCAACATCCACGCCCTCTCCACCTCCTCTCCCTCCCCATCTCCACAGGCACCGTTTGTGATGGGTGGCGATTGGCCCAGGCTTAAAGGGTTTTTTTCGGGGTAAAAAAAGGGCAAATCGGAGTTTTTGTGATTATTTAAGGAAATTTGTTTCTAAAAGGAAGAAAAAGGGGGTGTCAGGAGTGGGATTCGAACCCACGCCTCCATCTGGAGACCAGAAATCCCAGGAGAAGGGAAAGCAAAGCCTTGAGTCTGGTGCCTTCGACCACTCGGCCATCCTGACACACCCACCCTTCCTCCCCCTCTTCATCCTCGAGGATGAATCCTTCCACTTGTTGCCCCAAATTCACAGTGAGTTTGGGGGTTCCATCCTTAAAACCCCTCTTCTGGTTGTTTTCTGGTCCTTCTGGTTGTTTTCTGGTCCTTCTGTCGCTCCATCACGGATCCTCGCAGCCTCTGCGTCCGCTCTGAGCGACACAAGGATTTGCTTTCTCAGAAGAGGAAAAAGTAGGAGAAAGATGGAAAAAGAAGAGACAGAGCACTTGTAAAACCCTAAATTCAATTCCATTTAACATCAACCTGGTTTGATTTTCTATTTTTACTCCACAGCCAAATTGACCGCTCTTCTCCTTCGTGTTTGCACCCTTGAAGTGGCCCTATTGCTCGAGAAAGCCCAGCAGGGTCCAGGGTCCATCAAAGGGGTTTTTCTGATGTTTCTCCACTTGCTCCAGAAATGCAAAGCCTGAAATTCCCAGTTTTAGCCCCAAATCTTTCTCAAAACCATCCGTCTGCAAGCTGACCCCCCTGCCTTCGTTAAGCAAGTGCATTAATTAACCTAGGACTTGTTTCTGGCTCTTTCTCCACAAGGAAAGACGGGTTTGGAGAAAGCTCTTTGGGACTTTCATTGGGGTCAAGTCAAGTAGAAGAGAGGGGGCCTCCTTTTGGTCTAATTCCGTGCTTTTCAGGCAAAAGCAAAGCTCCTTATGGAACTTTGGGACGAGGACGCTGTGGCCACATCCTTCTCCGTTGCCCTCGGCAGGGATGGGGGGGCTCTGCTGGAGAAGGAGATGTTGAGATTTTTTCTCCGGGGGGGAAAAAAGGTCCTGGAAAAATCCAGGCAGTGCCCTTCGCGTGGGCATCTCCGCAAGAGAAGAAGAAGCCCCCGTGGTTCCTGGGAGGTTCTTCTCGGGACGCGCGCCGAGGGCTCAGCCAGCGCTGCTCAGCCTCATCAGACCTGTTCCACCTTCCTGGGAGCGGATCCCACCTTGGATCCCACCTGGGATCCCACCTGTGAAAGATAAGGGTTTGTTCATTAAACCGTTTAGCATAAACCGTTTAGCATAAGCAAGGAGGAGCCCCGGCCCAACTAACTTACTTAGCATAAGTAAAGAAGAGCCTGGGGCCTAAAGAATGTGTAAAGTGAGGGAATACTTAGCCGGATGAGCACCCAGAACCGCTGAACAATGGAAATTTACCCCACAACGCAATAAAAAGGCAGAAGAAAAAGAAGAGGGCGCGGTCGTTGGCGGAGCGAAGACTCCCCGGCCGCCCAGCGCTGTTTTGTTTATTGCCTGCTTGATAAATAAATTTCATTGGCTTTAATTGAGCTGGTTCCTGTCAATTATTGGAACGCATTTTATGACACCACCTTGGATCGTCAAGGAAGAGCCAGGTTCTGGGAGCAGCTCCGGTCTCTTCGTGCCCTCTCATGGTGCCAAACCACGCATAGGGGTGGGGCAAGAGCAGGGACTGGTGCTCCTTGTAACGTCCCAGTAAGGGACTGGGGCTGGACTGGGAGGCAGGGCAGTCCCTGCAGGTCTCTCCTTTCCCGTCCCCCAGCACCAGGGATTGGTGCCCCCCATGTCCCCTGGTGACCCTCACCTCTGGGTTTGGTCCCCCCAACTCCCTCGGTGTCCCCCAACACCAGGGTTTGGTGTCCTGCCCATCTCCCTCGGTGCCCCCCCCTCAGTGTGCCCCCCTCCATTTCCCTCAGTGTCCCCCCCCATCTCCCTCAGTGCTTCCCCCCCATCTCCCTCGGTGTCCCCCCCATTTCCCTCGGTGTCCCCCCCATTTCCCTCGGTCCTCCTCCATTTCCCTCAGTGTGCCCTCCCCCATCTCCCTCGGTGCCCCCCAACACCAGGGCTTGGTGTGTGTCCCCCCCCTCCCATTTCCCCCCCCCGGAGCGGGAGAGCAGAGCGAGCAGCTGGCCTGCAGCCTGGGCCGGGGAGGCAGGGGTTAAACCCTGGGGCGCGGGGGGGGGGGGGCGGCTTTCGGGACAATCGCCCATCCCTGCGCTCTTTGTTGGAAGAAAATCCTCGCTTCCCCCCACTGTGGGCTTTTCCCAACCCTGAGGGGGGGGGGGGGGGGGGGCGGATTAAAGCACCCCCAACACCCCCTCCCCCCCCGCACCCCCGGATTCGGGGTCCTCTCGGCGGAGCCGCGATTTCCCCGATCTCCCGCAACAGGCGGCGGGACAACAACTCCGTGAGTGGGAATTCCTCCCCCCTGTTACAGTTGAATTAAGACAAATAAAGTCTCCGATGGTTCGTTAAAGGTTTATTTAAGACAGGAAAGCAAAGGCAGCGCTGGGTGGCCGGGAAGGCGCAGCTTCACCGAGGCTCGCGAAGTTCGGGTAGCGCAGGCAGGCTTTTATCCCCTTCGTGAAGTCCGACTCGCCGATTTCGGCACTTACACAAACAGGGTAACAACACGTGTTAATCTTAAGCAAGATAAAGCAAAGGCAAAGGTCGTTATGGTAACGATTTCACTCGACGGAGGACAGACAACACCGCAACCCTGAGATAATGCCCCGCCTCGTTCTTTCTTAAACAGGGTGTTTTGTGCCCGGAGCAGTGAGGCCTTTTTCTCCTCCTGTCCTTTGGTTTAAGGAGCAAATTGTTCTTTATTTCTCACAAATCCCCCCCTTCTTTTATTTACCACTGATTTGCTGATTAAACCTGTTCAAAACATCATGAGCCCCTTCTAACTCAAGACTATCATTTGGCAAAATTTTCGTCTCTAATTCCGATCGTTTCAACACCATCAATTGTACTTTATCCAGTCGGTTCTTGAAGAAGGTTACAAACTTGTTAATGATACAGGGACCAAAGGTTAAAGCTAATAATAACATTAGGACAGGTCCTGCTAAAGTAGAAATCAAAGTGGTCAGCCAGGGAGATTGGTTAAACCGAGATTCATAGCAGGAGGCCTGAGTCTCCCATTTCCGTTTTCTCTTTTCTGGTCCCCCTCTAAGTTTAGCAAACGAGTCCCTTACAAGGGACTGGAAGTTGACCAACGTGACGCCCATCCACAAGAAGGGCCGTAGGGACGATCCAGGTAACTACAGACCTGTCAGCCTGACCTCGGTCCCAGGCAAAATTATGGAACGGGTAATCCTGGGTGTGATCATGCGGCACCTGAGGAATGAGGGAGAGATCAGGCCCAGCCAGCATGGTTTTAGGAGAGGCAGGTCCTGCCTGACCAACCTGATTTCTTTTTACAACCGTGTGACTTGCCTGGTGGATGAGAGGAAGGCTGTGGATGTGGTGTACCTGGACTTCAGCGAGGCCTTTGACACTGTCTCCCACAGTAGACTACTGGAGAAGCTGGCAGCCCGTGGCATGGACGGGAATGTTCTGTGCTGGGTTAGGAATCGGTTGGATGGCCGAGCCCAAAGGGTGGTAGTGAATGGTGTCCCATCCAGCTGGCGGCCGGTCACTAGTGGGGTCCCCCAGGGTTCGGTGCTGGGCCCGGTCCTGTTTAATATCTTTATTGATGATCTGGATGAGGGGATCGAGTCCTTCATCAGCAAGTTCGCAGATGACACCAAGCTGGGAGGAAGTGTCGATCTGCTGGAGGGTAGGAGGGCCCTACAGAGGGACCTTGACAGGCTGGAGAGATGGGCTGACTCCAATGGCATGAGGTTTAACAAGTCCCAATGCCGGGTCCTACACTTTGGACACAACAACCCCATGCAGAGCTCTGGGCTGGGGACAGAGTGGCTGGAGAGCAGTCAGGCGGAAAGGGACTTGGGAGTGCTGGTGGACAGGAAACTCAACATGAGCCAGCAGTGTGCTCAAGTGGCAAAGAAGGCCATTGGTATCTTGGCCTGCATCAGGAACAGTGTGGCCAGCAGGACTAGAGAGGTCATCATCCCCTTATACTCAGCACTGGTCAGGCCGCACCTTGAGTGCTGTGTCCAGTTCTGGGCCCCTCGGTTTAAGAAGGATGTTGAGATGCTGGAGTGTGTCCAGAGGAGAGCGACAAGGATGGGGAAGGGGCTGGAGCACAAGCCCTCTGAGGAGCGACTGAGGGAGCTGGGATTGTTTAGCCTGGAGAAGAGGAGGCTCCGGGGAGACCTTATTGCTCTCAACTGCCTAAAAGGAGGTTGTGGTGAGGCAGGAGTTGGACTCTTCTCTCAGGCGACCAGTGACAGAACGAGAGGACACGGTCTCAAGCTTCGCCAGGAGAGGTTTAGGATTGACGTTTGGAAGAAATTCTTCACTGAGAGGGTAATTGTTCATTGGAATGCGCTGCCTAGGGAGGTGGTGGAGTCACGATCCCTGGAGGTGTTCAAAGAGAATTTGGATGAGGCACTTAGTGCCATGGTGTAGTTGACAAGTAGGAGTAGGTGTAGGTGTTGGGTCATAGGTTGGACTCGATGATCTCAAAGGTCTTTTCCAACCTTATGATACTGTGATACTGTGATACAACTCCAGTGTGGTCAACAACATTCTTCGCCTGGGGCCTCGCACAGCCCTTCCTGCTGCAGGAATAATAGATCTAATCGCCATCGGTTTTGCAAAACAACCTCAGACAAGGAGGTCAGTGATTTTTCTAAATAAGAAGTAGACTGTTCTACTCTCGCTAGATCCTCGTCTACTGCAGCCCTTAAAGATGTTAGACCTCGTTGTTGTTGGACTAAGGATGCCACCCATGCCAGTAGAGGTCCCAGCGACTCCTAAACTGAGTAGGACTGCTACAGTGATAGCTGTTATTGGTTCCCTTTTGCTGACCCTATGTCCTGTCCCCAATGCAAATACATGGCTTCTTCTCCATGTAGGAGGATTCAGGGCACCACCATCACTTGAACACAAAATTCTGATTCATTCCTCTTAAAGACAGCGGTTGACAGGCAAGGAGTCAATCCAGTCAGGGAGCAAACCCACCAGGCTCCATCATTAGGTATCACCCATTTAACATCTCATGTAAAATCTTGAGTAGAGTTTGTACACAGAGCCTTTTTCCGGCCTGTCGCCTTTCCTACACACCAACCGCTCCCTTTAACCTGCTGAAGCGTTATCCCTACTTTTTGTTCTCCCCAATTGCATTGGGGAGGACTGTCTTCATTAGAGGTGTTAAAAGAAGATGCCACCGCTATCCCTTCATAAAAAGGAGATTGAATATCGTAACATAACCAACAAGAACGGGTAAAGTTTGGGTCAGTCGTATTTAGGGCTTGATACGCTGCTCGCAGTACGTCTCATAGAGGTTCGACATCTTTAGAAGTCGTATTTACCATAAAGGTAGGAGCTGGTGAGGCCCCCAGAGTGGCTGGGGATTTCGATTTCCCTTCTTTCTCTCTCTTTCCCTTAGGGGTTTTAATGACGTGATTTGGTCCTACTGGCTGAACTGGTAAGATCTCACTTTTCTTAATGTATATGAGGCCCCCTCTGTCAGTTCCGGGTTCCCAATACCTCACTCCCCAAGTTTTTCCTGTCTGCCAGGTAGGATCTGCAGGGTTGGTAATGTTAACGTACAAATGTTTACAGTCCCCACTTGACAACGCGCCTCCACTCGAATCCCTCTTAGGGGGTGTACATCCAGAAGGTCCCCATCCTACAGATATAAAGCGATCCTTTCCTCCTCCTGGAGCCCAATCAGATGCCACTGTTTCACAACCCCAGTACGCACAGTAATATGCGTTGGGGGAGTTGCAATAGCCTTTTCCTGGATTAACACTAGGGCAAAAATAAAACCCTTTTAAGTTCAGGCATGGTTCTATAGGTACAAGCTCACATAAGGTTGGGGTAAAACTTGGACTCCCAGGTACAGTAATTGTTTGAATTGTCTGCTGATCTTCCCATCGGATCAAGCTCCATTTAAATGGTTGATGGGGGCTTTCATTCCCATGAATTAGAGCGGCGGTAGATAACACTACCACTAAAATAGCAACCTTCATTTTCCCCACTGTTAATACCTCTCTGCCTCTCCTCGTCTACTCTTTCGCAGAGAGCAACGGGATATTAATATCTTCTCAGTAGCCTTCAGGGGAATTTTCTGGCTGCTATAAGGATAGGAATTTGTTCTATGACCGGGCCCCCTTCCAGGCGAATTTCTTAGCACACTTCTCTAAAACTTTGTGCCAGTCTGTTTCCTGTATGTCCCACATCTCAGGTATCCACAGAATAGTTTACAGATTTCTGCTTGCTTCCTCACCCCGAAATGACGGCGACGTTTTATACAGTAAGATTGTCTCCTGGGAAAAATACAAGCCCATTCCTTTTTACAATTTAAACATTGGCAAAGGACCCAGCATGAATGTCCAGAAAAGGGATGTTTCAGACAAGGTATCCCCCTAATTTCTTCTACCTTAGGTGTTTCAGGTACTTCAGTCTCTGTTTCGTAACAAAAGGGGAGCACCTTAGGAGTTCCCAATATCTTATATAGTCCCGTCTCCCCGGTCTTCCCTCCAAGGTGCAAAAAGCGTCCTTCCCAGAGTGTTTCCAGATGGTACCTGGAACCACTGATACAAACTACGTTTTACTTCCCTCCTGGAGTGATTCATTCACAGGTTTTATTCCTCCTGATCTTTAGTCGGCGATCTCCCGGTTCAAACGGCACAGTCCATCCCTCTGGTGCGAGAGGTCCTTTAACTCGACTGGCATGCGTCCATCCTTTCTCTGCGGTCCGTATCACTGCATCTGTGGTGAGCAAAGCAATAAAAGGACCTTCCCACCAGGGTGTCAAGGAGGTTTCTTTCCAGGTTTTGATCAACACCTGATCTCCAGGCTGAATCCGATGTAAGGATATGTCTAAAGGCGGCCTCTGTACCACTAAACCCTTTTTTCTCAGTTCTTGCCTTCTTTTAGTGAGTTCTAAAATATACTCAGTCAAAACTTTATCTGTAACTTTCAGATGTTCTATTAATATCCCAAAATCATAGGGCATTCCATACCTCATTTCGAAGGGGGATATACCAGTATCTGTTCTTGGTTGAGTTCTAATATAAAGCAAAGCTAACGGCAAACATTTGACCCAATTCATTTTCATTTCTACCATAAGTTTGGTTAAATGCTTTTTTATTTCCCCATTCATTCTTTCCACTTTTCCCGAGCTCTGTGGATGCCAGGGGGTATGATACTCCCATTTTGTGCCAAACAATTTGGCTGTTTCTTTAATTATCCGGGAGGTAAAATGCGGTCCCCGATCTGAGTCAATTACAGCAATGATTCCATATCTCGGGATAATTTCTTCAAGGAGGATTTTAACGACTGTTTTTGCAGTGGCCCTCACTACTGGGAAGGCTTCTACAAATTGCGTAAAATGGTCCACCAAGACTAGTAGATACTGATATCTCCCCACCTTCGGCAATTCTGTAAAATCCACTTGTATTTTCTCAAAAGGTCTTTTTGCTAATTCCCGTCCCCCTTGTACTTTTTCCCTGAGTTGTCGTTTATTGACTTTCTGGCAGGTCAAACAACCCTCTAAAACCTTCTTAGCTAAACCATATATTCCCACACAAGTATAATTTATTTCAAATTGATCCACTAAGGCCTGAATCCCCCAATGAGTTTTGTGGTGCAATTTGCTCAATATCCCTCGAGCTAAACCTTTTGGAAGGATTTCTCGACCATCAGGTAAGAGCCATTTGTCCCCCTCTCTTTTTGCCCCAATTTGTTTTAATTTGTCCAGTTCTTGGAGGGTAAAGCTTTTGTCTGGCTTTAACCTCTCAGGTTCTTCCCTTAAAGTTAATAACGCAGCTTGTTTGGCCGCCGCATCGGCTAAATTATTTCTTCTTATCATGTGGGTAACTCCTTTTTGATGTCCCTTTACATGAACAACCACTATTCTTAACGGACCCCTTAATGCTTTCAGAACTTCCAGGATTAGTTTCTCATGGACTAAGCCTTTCCCTTGGGTTTTAATTAGACCTCTCTCTTCCCAAATTTTCCCAAAGATATGCACTACCCCCAAGGCATATTTTGAATCTGTATATATAGTTCCGATTTTATTTTCTAAGAGCTTTAATGCTCTCCACAGGGCATAGAATTCACATGCTTGTGCGGACCAGGTTTTGTTTAGTGGTCCTGCTTCTTTTGTCTGTAACGTATGTCCATCTATAACAGCATATCCCGATTTCCGTTGTCCTTCAATTACTCGTGAGGATCCGTTGATAAATAATTTTTCACCTTTACCCAATTCGTCTTCCTCTAAATCCTCTCTTATTTTAGTTTGTAAATTTATTAGCTGAAGGCAGTCGTGTGTCAGTTCTTCTTTGGGTTCCCCATATAAAAACTGAGCAGGATTCTGAAAGGAAGTGATTCCAATCTCCAACTTATGGGAGTTAATCAAAATTCCTTCATATTTTAACAATCGGCTATCTGTAAGCCACTTACCAGCTCGTTGTTGCAATACTCCGCGAATATTATGGAGAGTATATACCTTTAACTCTCCTCCTAAGGTAACTCGTGTGACTTCTTCTACTAACAACGCGGTCGCCATGATCGCCTGTAGGCAAGTGGGCCATCCTCGGCTTAAAGGGTCCAACTATTTAGAATAATACCCTACAGGTTTTCTCTGGCCTGCCCATCCTTGGGTCAACACCCTGTAAGCAGTCCCATTGTCTACATTGATAAAAAGTTGGAAGGGTTTGCGTATATCGGGTAGACTAAGGACGGGGGCCTCTACCAGGTCTCTTTTTATCTTTTCCAAGCGATCCTCATCATCGGGGGTCCATTTCATCAACCCGTTCTTAGTTACTTTTTCATACAAAAACTTTACCTTGCTGCTGTAATTTTCGATCCACTGCCGACAATACCCTAATAATCCCAACAGTTGCCTTATTTGTCTCTTATTTCTAGGTGCAGTTAACGATAAAATTCCCCTTACTCTTTCAGGATCTGATTTCTTCTGCCCCTTCGTGAGCCAATGTCCCAAATACCTCACTTCTTCCCCGGTGAACTGCAACTTGGACTTAGAGACTTTCAGTCCCTTTAAGCCTAAAAAGTTCAATAACTTGATACTTTCGTCCCTAACTTCTTCCTGAGGCCTCCCAGCCACTAATAAATCGTCTACATACTGTATTAAGACCAGTTCCTGCCCCAATTCATGGGATTCTGATAGTTGTTCCAAAGCTTGTCCGAACAGGTTTGGGGATTCTGTAAATCCCTGAGGCAACACAGTCCATCGTAGTTGCTGTTTTCTATGTGTTTTGGGGTCTTCCCATTCGAAAGCAAAATAGTCCCTACATTTCTTCTCCAAGGGGCAAGCCCAAAAGGCATCCTTCAGATCGATGACACTGTACCATTTATAGTCGGGGCTTAGTTGATTAAGTACAGTGTGTGGGTTGGCTACCACGGGGAATCGAGTGATGGTTCTCTCGTTCACGGCCCTCAAATCTTGTACCAAGCGATATGTCCCATCTGATTTTTTTACAGGCAATATGGGTGTATTGTGGGGAGACGTGCAGGGTTCCAAAAGCCCTTGGGCCAAAAGTCTCTCCATGACCAGCTGCAACCCTTCTCTCCCCTCCCTGGAGATGGGATACTGTTTTATCCCAATGGGGTGATCTGGATCTTTTATGGAGACCGTGATTGGTTTGGTTAACCTCCCCACCGACCCAGGAGTGTACCAAGTGTTTGGGTTAATTTTAGCTTCATCTTCCGCAGTTAATAAACATAATTTAACTTTCAGTTTTTCTTGATCTACTTCTAAATTGATTCCTAATTCCACTATCAGATCTCGCCCCAGGAGATTATATTCAGCTTCTGGGACCAATAAAAATGTTCCCACCCCGTATTTATTTGGGGTTTCTATACCTACATTCTTTATTAACGGTACTTTAAAAGGTTCTCCTTTCACTCCTATTACCTGGAGCGTATCTTTTGACTCAAAATATCCAGAAGGTAATCTTTGGACAGTAGATCTCTTGGCACCCGAGTTCACAAGGAACTCGAACACCTCATGCTGGGGACCCAGTTTCAGTTTTATCAAGGGCTCAGTGACCTTAGGGGTCCCCAGCAAACAGAGCCCCTGACCCCTCTACTCTTCCTTAAAAATCTCTTCATCCTGTAACTTTTTCTGGCGGTTTCTTTGTAAATGTCCCTTCTTGTGACAATAAAAACATTCAACCTCTGGCAAGCCAAACCTCCTCCTTGGGTCCGTCGGAGCCCTCCGGAAACCATCTCTTTATTTTGATAAGGTCTCTTATTCTGCATGGGTCTCTGGTCCTGGTCAAACCGCCTGCTCTGGTTTTGTCCTTCTCTTACAGCTGCCATCAAAATCTTAGCTTGTCTCTTCTGGCTTTCCTCTTCCCTTCTTACTTACACCTTCTGGGCTTCCCATAACAACTCATCTAAATCCCTTTCCTGCCAGTCTTCTATTTTTCCTAGTTTTCTCCATGTGTCAGGCCAGGATTTGGCCACAAACTGAGTCTTCAGCAAGGCCTGACCTACTTGACTACTGGGGTCTAACCCAGAATACAATTGTAGGCTCTTTCTTAACTTTTCTAGCCATTCGGTAGAGGTGTCATCCTTTTTCTGGTGTTCGCTAAAGGCCTTATTAATATTTTGACCCTTAGGGACTGAATCCCTTATTCCTTGAATTATCATGTCCTGGAGATCAACCATGTTATTTCTATGAGCTGGGTTCTGGTTGTCCCAATTGGGCCGCTGGAAGGGCCATTTAACACCTCCATGTTGGTATCTTTGGTCCCAATTCCTCATGCCGGCTGTTCTTATCATCCCTCGTTCCTCGTTTGTAAACAGGATTTTTAAGATGGACTCCATTTCGTCCCAAGTATAAATATTAGACCCGAGGAACTGATCGAAACGTTCTGCAACCCCTAATGGGTCTTCTAATAGCCGTCCCATTTCTTTCTTGAAATCTCTGACATCCCCAGAATTAAGGGGGACAGAGACAAATCCCACCCCGGGTTGTGGTCCTCCCATGGCAGTCTCTCTTAATGGGTACAACAAATTTTCCTCCTCTCTTTTTCTGGCTTGGCTTCTGGTTACTCTTGGGCCAGGAGGAGAAGTCCCCTCTTCAGATTGTGGAGGGGCGGTAGGAGGAAGATCCTCATCTGAGTCTTGTAATGACGGAGGAGGTGGAACATAGAGTGGGGGTGGCGTCTGTAGCTTGTCTTCACCCTCCTTCCTCCTGTTATTTTTCTTTTCTTTCAATGGGAATAAATTAACAGACTGGGCCGTACCCAGGATCAACAAAAAGGCATATTCACAGTATCACAAGGTTGGAAAAGACCTCTGAGATCATCGAGTCCAACCTATGACCCAACACCTACACCTACTCCTACTTGTCAATTACACCATGTCACTAAGAGCCTCATCCAATCTCTCCTTAAACGCCTCCAGGGACAGTGACTCCACCACCTCCCCGGGCAGCGCATTCCAATGGCCAATCACCCTTTCAGTGAAGAACTTCTTCCTAATGTCAAGCCTAAACCTCCCCTGGCGAAGCTTGAGACCAGGTCCTCTTTTTCTGTCACCGGTCACCTGAGAGAAGAGACCAACCCCTGCCTGACTACAACCTCCTTTCAGGCAGTTGTAGAGAGCAATAAGGTCTCCCCTGAGCCTCCTCTTCTCCAGGCTGAACAACCCCAGCTCCCTCAGTCGCTCTTCATAGGGCTTGTGCTCCAGCACTCTCCTCCTTATTAAGTGGCTGCCTGTTGTTCACATAGATATTTCATTGTTGGCATATCCAATCTTCAAAAGATCCATAAATTGGCCAGTATAAATCCTTTCTTATCTCTTTTCCTCCCCAAATCTCCCTACAATAATGGATCATTTTCTCCTTCGATCTTCCTTTCCGGGAGGGGGAATCATCCCACTGTTGAATCATTAATCCTAATGGGCTATCCGGGGGTATCGGGGAGCCCACCCCTACCCCGCTTCTCCTGTATGGGTCCAGAAGCCTTACTCTCCTTCTGGCCCATCTTCCGAGAGTGCCTTCTTTCGTTCTCAAATCACTCGCTTCCCTCTCCTCGTGGCCCACGTCCTCGCGGACAATGGGAACCGCACTACTAAGAGGTCCACACTCGCTTCGCCCGGTGGACTACTAAGTCCGGTGGACGTCTCAATCACTCGCACTCCGGGTACCCAATCTCCAACCAGACAGAACCACTATATACTTACTCACTCTGGAGTCTTCGCCTGGCTCTTCGTGCACAAAAATTACGGGGAACTGCAGTATCTTTCTTTTCTTTTCTTTTTGCTTTCCTATCTCCGTTCGGAAAATCCAGGTAAACCTAAGTCGAACTCTCCTCTGGGACCATCCGAGGATGGGGCGCCCGCCCTCCCAGAGTCGAAATCCGAGTTAGCTTTCTGCCTCCGAGTCACGGCACCAAAATTGTTACAGTTGAATTAAGACAAATAAAGTCTCCGATGGTTCGTTAAAGGTTTATTTAAGACAGGAAAGCAAAGGCAGCGCTGGGTGGCCGGGAAGGCGCAGCTTCACCGAGGCTCGCGAAGTTCGGGTAGCGCAGGCAGGCTTTTATCCCCTTCGTGAAGTCCGACTCGCCGATTTCGGCACTTACACAAACAGGGTAACAACACCTGTTAATCTTAAGCAAGATAAAGCAAAGGCAAAGGTCGTTATGGTAACGATTTCACTCGACGGAGGACAGACAACACCGCAACCCTGAGATAATGCCCCGCCTCGTTCTTTCTTAAACAGGGTGTTCTGTGCCCGGAGCAGTGAGGCCGTTTTCTCCTCCTGTCCTTTGGTTTAAGCAGCAAATTGTTGTTTAATTCTCACACCCCCCATCTCCCTCGGTGTCCCCCCCCATCTCCCTCGGTGTGTGTCCCCCCCTCCCATCCCCCTCCCCCCGGAGCGGGAGAGCAGAGCGAGCAGCTGGCCTGCAGCCTGGGCCGGGGAGGCAGGGGTTAAACCCTGGGGCGGGGGCGGGGGCGGCTTTCGGGACAATCGCCCATCCCTGCGCTCTTTGTTGGAAAAAAATCCTCGCTTCCCCCCACTGCGGGCTTTTCCCAACCCTGAGGGGGGGGGGGGGATTAAAGCACCCCCAACCCCCCCTCCCGCCCCCCCGCACCCCCGGATTTGGGGTCCTCTCGGCGGAGCCGCGGTTCCCCCGGTTTCCCCGATCTCCCGCAACAGGCGGCGGGACAACAACTCCGTGAGTGGGAATTCCTCCCCCCCCCCCCGGTTCCCAACCCTGGCGATTTGGGGGGGAGGGGCAGGGGGAGCAACACCACCACCCCCCCCTCCCCATTTTCAGTGAGGAAAACCCAACTCTGGCCACTTTCCGGGTGGCAAAAGTGCCCCCCCCCGGTGCCGCCCCCGCCCCCCCGGCAACACCTGGGGGTTGGTTTGTGGTCCCAGAGCGACTCCCAACACCTTCCCACGCTTCCCCGCGGTGACAACACCCGGAGTGGCCTCTGTGCTGCTGTTTCCATCCCAGCAGCCAGGGTTGGGGGGTCACTAAAACCGGCTGGGGGGTCACCAAAACCAGTTCGGGGGTCACCAAAACCGGTTGAGGGTCACCAAAACTGGCTGGGGGGTCACCAAAACCAGTTCGGGGGTCACCAAAACCGGTTGAGGGTCACCAAAACTGGCTGGGGGGTCACCAACTCCAGTTGAAAGTGACTAAAACCGGTTGGGGTCTCACCACAACCGGTTGGGGGAACACCAAAACCGGTTGGGGTGTCACCAAAACTGGTGGGGGGTCACCAAAACCGGTTGAGGGGTCACCAGAACTGGTTGGGAAGTCACCAGAACCAGTTGGGGGGTCACTAAAACCGGTTGGGGGGTCACCAAATCCAGTTGGGGGGGTCACCAAAACCGGTTGGGGGGTCACCAAAACTGGTGGGGGGGCGTCACCAAAACCAGTTTGGGGGTCACCAAATCCAGTTGGGGGGGGTCACTAAAACCAGTTGGGGGGTCACCAAATCCAGTTGGGAGGGGGGTCACCAAAACCAGTCGGGGGCTCACCAAAACTAGTGGGGGGGTCACCAAAACCACGTTGGGGGGCACCAAATCCAGTTGGGGGGTGGGAAGAGCGTTGGGGGCGACACGGCAGCTGGACGGGAGCGTCAGAGGCGTCTCCGGGTGCTGGGGTGGGGGGTGGGGGGCAGCCAAGGTTGGGGGGTACCTCGAGATGACTCTGGGAAATCACTGCCGCTCCGGCTCCGCGTCTCCTCGCTCCCGGATACCGGTTTGGGCTTCCGGAGCGAAGCCAACGCTCGCGTCACCTCCATTGTTGCGCCAGGAGGAGACGGGCGAGAGGACCCCAGGGAAAGCAGCGAGGCCTGAGCCAGGGGATCCAGGTAACTGGGAGGAACTGGGAGCAGGGATGTGCTGAGCTGGGGCCTCCAAGTAACTGGGAGAAACTGGGAGCACGGAAGTACTCAGCTGGGGACTCCATGTAACTGGGAGGAACTGGGAGCAGGGATGTCCTGAGCTGGGGACTCCGAGTAACTGGGAGCAACTGGGAGCAGGTAGGTTGTGAGCCAGAGACTTCAGGTAACTGGGATCAACTGGGAGCAGCGAGGTACTGAGCCGGGGACTCCAGGTAACTGGGAGGAACTGGGAGCAGGGAGGTCCTGAGCCGGGGACGAACTGGGAGCAGGGAGGTCCTGAGCTGGGGAGAAACTGGGAGCAGGGAGGTCCTGAGGTGGGGAGGAACTGGGAGCAGGGATGCCCTGAGGTGGGGAGGAACTGGGAGCAGGGATGCCCTGAGTGGGGACTCCAGGTAACTGGGAGCAACTGGGAGAAGGGAGGTTCTCAGCCGGGGACTCCAGTTAACTGGGGGGAACCGGGAGCAGAGAGGTCCTGAGCCAGGGACTCCAGGTAACTGGGAGAAACTGGGAGCACGGAAGTACTCAGCTGGGGACTCCAGGTAACTGGGAGGGACTGGGAGCAGGGATGTCCTGAGCTGGGGACTCCAGGTAACTGGGAGGGACTGGGAGCAGGGATGTCCTGAGCCGGGGACTCCAGGTAACTGGGAGGAACTGGGAGCAGGGAAGCCCTCAGCTGGATACTCCAGGTAACTGGGAGGAACTGGGAGCAGGGATGGCCTGAGCTGGGGACTCCAGGGAACTGGGAGGAACTGGGAACAAGGATGCCCTCAGCTGGGGACTCCAGGTAACTGGGACGAACTGGGAGCAGGAAGGGTCTGACCAGAGGCTCCAGGTAACTGGGAGGAACTGGGAGCAGGGATGCCCTGAGCCGGGGACTCCAGGTAAGTGGGAGGAACTGGGAGCAGGGAGGTCCTGAGCTGGGGACTCCAGGTAACTGGGAGGGACTGGGAGCAGGGAGGTCCTGAGCCTGGGACTGCAGGTAACTGGGATAAACTGCGAGCAGGTAGGTCCTGAGCTGGGGAGAAACTGGGAGCAGGGAGGTCCTGAGCCGGGGACTCCAGGTAACTGGGAGGAACTGGGAGCAGGGAGGTCATGAGTCGGGGACTCCAGGTAACTGGGAGGAACTGGGAGCAGGGAGATCCTGAGCCGGGGACTCCAGGTAACTGGGAGGAACTGGGAGCATTGAAGTCCTGAGCTTGGGACTCCATGTAACTGGGAGGAACTGGGAGCATTGAGGTTCTGAGCTGGAGACTCCAGGTAACTGGGAGGAACTGGGAGCAGGGAGGTCCTCAGACGGGGATGCCTGGTAACGGGGAGGAACTGGGAGGAACTGGGAGCAGGGAGGTCCTTAGCTGGGGACTCCAGGTAACTGGGAGCAACTGGGAGCAGGGATGCCCTGAGCTGGGGACTCCAGGTAACTGGGAGCAACTGGGAGCAGGGATGCCCTGAGCCGGGGACTCCATTTAACTGGGAGGAACTGGGAGCAGGGATGCCCTGAGCCACGAACTCCAGATAATGGGGAGAAACTGGGAGCCAGGAGGTCCTGAGCTGGGGAGGAACCTGAAGCTGCCGTGTCCTGGTGCTGTGTCAGGGCTGGAGCCGGAACAATGTGACCCCTCTGGGATGTCCCCAGGAGCAGCAGCTCCTTTGGGATGAGGACGGTGGAGAATGAGGATGGAGAGGAAGCCGTGGGCCATGTGTGCATCCCGGGCTCCCCAAGCATGGGGACACAGCCCAGGTCCTGGGAAGGTCCCCCATCATCCAAGCAGAGCTGGTTCCCAGTGTGAGGAGGACTGGGGGAACTGGGATGCTGGGGGGAGGAGAGCAGAGATCGCTGCAGGACGTGGTCTGGAGGGAAGAGGGACCCTGAGCTGCTCCGTGGATGGAAGGATTGTCCATGTGCTGCAACATAGGGAAGAAAACCCCCAACATCTCTTGGTGCACCCCCAGAATAAGCATCAAACCCCCAGCAATAAGCACTACATGTGGAATTTCTACCATTCCAAGGGATTTCTCTTCCCCCTCTTCCCACCCCCAGGGTATTCTGAGGAACCCTGAACTTGGGACGGAGGGAGAAACCCTCGTTATCCCAGCTGCTTGGACCTCTTCCCACCCATGGAGCCATTGGTGCTGCTGGATCTGCGGCAGAAAGCTCTGTACCGGGATGTGATGCAGGAGAGCTACGAAACCCTCATGTCCCTCGGTAAGAGAACCCCAAAATCCCTCTTTCCTGCCTCAAAATCCCTCCTCTCTCTCCTTGATGTCTTTTCCCCTGGCAGGGACACCAAGGGATTCCGAGCAGGGTGGAGGAACCCAAGCAGGTTTTGAGGGAGATTTCCCCAAATCCCAACCCTTTCCTTGATGTTTTTCCCTGCAGGATGAGGTTATTGATCACCCTGGTTTATTTTTGAATCGGGAATAGGGGGGTGCTCAGCGTTCCCACAGTCCCAGTTCCACCTGGGATGAGGTTGCCCATCACATCTCTCTGAGATGCCAGGTTTTTAGGTGGATCATGGAATCGTAGAATCATCAGGTTGGAAGAGAGCTCCAAGATCATCGAGTCCAACCGTAGATTGAGTCCAACTGTAGATTGAGTCCAATCATAGATTGAGTCCAACTGTAGATCATTGAGTCCAATTGTAGATTGAGTCCATCTGTAGATCATTGAGCCCAACCAATCCATGGATCGTTTCATGGACAAGGGAAAGGCTGTGGGCGTGGTCTACTTGGACTTTGGTGAAGCCTTTGACACCATTTCTCACCATGTTCCTCTTGAGAAAGTGGCTGCCCTTGGCGTGGACAGAACACCCTCTGCTGGGTGACAAACTGGCTGAAGTGGTGGGGAATGGAGATCAATCCAGTTGGGGGTCGGTCACGCGTGGCACCCCCAGGGTTCCGTGCTGGGTCCAGTCCTGATCGATATCTTTATCGATGATCTCAAGGAAGGCATCAAGTGCCCCCTCAGCAAGTTTGTGGATGGCACAAAGCTGGGTGCAAGTGTGGATCTGCTTGAAGGAAGGGAGGCTCTGCAGAGGGATCTGGACAGGCTGGATCAATGGGCTGAGACCAACGGGATGAGGTTCAACAAGGCCAAGTGCCCAGTCCTGCATTTGGGTCACAACAACCCCGTGCAGCATTACAGGCTTGGGGAGGAGTGGCTGGAGAGCTGCCTGGCAGAGAAGGACTTGGGGGTGTTGGGTGGCAGCCAACATGAGCCAGCAGTGGCCCAGGTGGCCAATGGCATCTGGGCCTGTGTCAGCCACAGCATAGCCAGCAGGAGCAGGGGGGTGATTGTGCCCCTGTGCTCAGCGCTGGTGAGGCCGCACCTCGAGTGCTGCGTTCAGTTTTGGGCCCCTCACTCCAAGAAGGACATTGAGGGGCTGGAGCGCGTCCAAAGAAGGGCAAAGAGGCTGGGGAAGGGCTGGAGAAGAAGTGCTGCGAGGAGAGACTGAGGGAGTTGGGGTTGTTCAGCCTGGAGAAGAGGAGACTGAGGGGAGACCTCAGCCCTGTCTACAACCGCCTGAGAGGAGGCTGTGACGGGGTGGGTGCTGGGCTCTTCTCTTCTCCAGGTGACAGAACAAGAGGAAACATCCAAATGTTGCCCCAGGGCAGGTCCAGATTGGACATCAGGAAAAATTTCTTCCCCAAAAGGTCTCTCAGGCCCTGCAACCGCCCCAGGGAGGGGTTGGAGTCGCCATCCCCGGAAGAGTTAAAATCTGGGTATATGAGTTTCTGAGGGCTTTGGTTCAGTAGTGGAGAGGTAGGGTTGCACTCGATGATCTCGGAGGTCTTTCCCAACAAGGTGATTCCATGATCTCGATGCCATTCCCTGCTCTGGTTGAGGCCGCACTCTCCCATTTTCTCCCCCTTTTCCCAGCAGCTCAGGGCTTGGTGAGCAGAAAAGCCGTGGAGGAAGGAGCGGTGGAGGAGAAGCTCAATGCGCCCTTGTCCCGCCGCCCCGAGAAGAAGACCCTTGGCTCCAACAGGCGGAAAACGAAGCGCCCGGATAAAGCCGTGCCGCACAGCACCGCCAAGACACCCGAATCCCCAACAATTCCCAAACTGGATTGTGCCAAACCCTTCCATGGGGCGAGCGGGAAAGGCTCAGCAAGGGAGCGGCCGTTCGGCTGTGCCGATTGCGGCAAGACCTTCCCTTGGGCTTCGCACTTGGAGCGGCACCGGCGGGTTCACACGGGTGAGCGGCCGTTCGGTTGCCCGGAATGCGGTGAGACCTACAGCCAGAGCTCCCACCTCCTCCAGCACCGCCGCACCCATGCCAGCGAGCGGCCGCACAAGTGCGGCGACTGTGGGAAGCGCTTCGCTGCCGTGGCCGAGCTGGTGGCACATGGCCAGGGTCACGTGGCCGTGAAACCCCATAAATGCGACGACTGCGGCAAAGGCTTCGTCTGGGCGTCCCACCTCGCCCGCCACCGGCGCGTCCACACGGGTGAGAAGCCCTACCGCTGTGGCGAGTGCGGCGAAGCCTTCAGCCAAGGCTCGCACCTCACCAAACATCGCCGCAGCCACAGCAGCGAACGGCCCCACCGCTGCCCGGCTTGCGGCAAGACCTTCTGCCAAAGCTCTGACCTCGCTCGCCATCGCCGCACCCACCTGGGCAAGAAAGCCTTGCATTGCAGCGACTGCGGGAAGCTTTTCCGAGCAGGGCCGGCATTGACGCGGCATCAACGGTGCCACCGGCGGGAACGCACTCATCGTTGTGCCGATTGCGGGAAGGGCTTCGTTTGGGCGTCCCACCTGGAGCGGCATCGGCGTGTGCACACAGGTGAGCGCCCCTTTCCCTGCGGGAGCTGTGGCGAGCGCTTCGCCCAAAAAGCCCACCTCCTGCAGCACTGCAAAACCCACTCGCCCGACCGACCCTACAAGTGCGGCGCCTGTGGGAAGCGCTTCGGCGACGCTTCGTCCTTCCTCACCCACCAGCGCAGCCACGCCGCCCACAAGAGCTACACCTGCAGTGACTGCGGCAAGGGCTTCGCTTGGGCGTCCCACCTGGAGCGCCATCGCCGCGTCCACACGGGCGAGAAGCCCTTCGAGTGCCCTGAGTGCGGCGAAGCCTTCAGCCAGAGCTCCCACCTCACCAAACATCGCCGCAGCCACGTCCCCAAGGTTGGGTTTGCGCTCGTCCCACAACCGCTGCCCCTTGCCAAGACCAGGCTTGCAGCGGAGAAGCCCCATGGTGGCGTGGGGATGGTGAGGGCACCTGGAGATCGTGGTGGTGAGGAGCCCTGAAGGACCGTGATCTGGCATCTGTGCGATGGATGGGGCACAATGACCAAGGGAAAACCTGGCTTGAGGACACCAAGAAATGTTGAAAGGGAGGAGGTGGCACCACGGTGGGCGATTGGTGCTCCGGGGTGGGGGATCAGGTGGGATTTGTCTTTTTCGGTGTCTCCCAACAGTGACGTCTGGGCCCTGTGGTGAAAGAAACCCTGGGATGGGAGAGTTTGGGAGAGGGGGAGCCACTTCCCAAGGGATTGGGATCTTCTCCATTGGGAAACGACGTGTCTCGTGCCCAGATGCGGCGCCGTTTGTGCCCACTCTCCCGCTGGGGAGCGGAGACGCTGAGGGCGCAGCAGGGGGAGGAATAAAAAGGAAGCCCCACGACCACTTGTGTTTGGCCTCTCCTTCTGTCCCACCAGCCCCGTGCTCTTGTTTTTCCCCTGGAGGAACCACCATGAGCAACTTCTCCCCCTCCAACGACAAAACGAGGCGGAGACAGGGCCGAGGGGCTTTTTCTTTGCCTTCTACTTTATTCCGCGCCATCCCAGGCTGAGGGATCCCGATCTCCCCACCCTTGGCCAAAATTTCCGGCTCAGCGCAATCCCAAACCGCCCTCAGCATCCCAGGGGGGGGTTCCCAGGAGGAAGCTGGGATGGATGGAGGGTCCCATGGTTCTTTTCCAAGCCATTTGCCCTGCCTGCCCCCAAAGCTCCCTGTGGAAAGGGGGACGTGGGGGGTGTCTCTGGGTGATTTTATCCATGGATCCCATCCCGCACCCTCAAGCTGCCCCCCCTGACCCCCAGCAGTGGGGCAGAGGATGAGGAGGGTGAGAGAGAGATGTTCCACCTCGCCACCACCCCAAAGTAGCCCCCAAATCCATCCCCACCCCACACCCCAGCCTCCCCCATCCCTCCTCTCCCAGTCTCCCCCCTGCTTTCACCGCTCCCCCCATCCCAGCACACAGGTGCCCCCTCCCCCCCACCTCCCCCCCACTTTCCCCATTCTGACCACCATCCCAGGGTATCTTGGGGGGCAGGGGGACAGCTCAGCCCCCCGCCCTCCGCAGCCACACTGGCTCCGAGTGCCCTCCCAGTCTCAGGAGTTGGGAGAAGGCAGGGAATTCCAGGGCTCCTGGGGGGCACCCTGGGTGTCCCCCTCCCCAGACCTCCATGCCAGGGTTGGCGGCACCAAAGCCTTGGCAGCCCAAGCCCTGGAGACTACGGAAGAAGAGGAAGGGGAGGATGAAGGCACAGGATGCTGTTGGAAACCAGAGCCAGGTTCTTCAGGCCAAAGCTGGGAGGGGGTCGGGGTCCCCCCTCGCCTCTCGCCTTCCCACCAGGCAGGAGGCAGCAAGGAGAGGGAGCTGCGGCCACCGGTTGCGGCGTCAGCATCGTGATGGTGCAGTCGTTGATGAGCTGCCAAGGCAGTGCCGAGGCCGAAGGTTTTGCCGCATTCCAGACAGACGTGGCGCTTCTCGGAACCACGCTGCGCGTGGGCACGTTGGTGCCGGTTGCGGTGGGAGCTGCGGCCGAAGCATTTCCCGCAGTGGGCGCAGGAGAATGGTTTCTCGCCCGTGTGGCTGAGCCGGTGGCGGTCGTAGTGGGAGCTCCAGGCGAAGCCTTTGCCGCAAACGCCGCACTCGTAGGGTTTCTCGCCACGGTGGAGCCGTTGGTGCCGCTCTAAGCTAGCCGGCACGCTAAAACCTTTGCCACATTCTGAGCAGGAGTGGGGCCAGCCCGGCTGCGCGGCGTGGGTGCGGCGATGAGCCACCAACGTGGAGCTGACGGCGAAGCTCTTCCCACAGTCGCCGCAGTGATACGGCCGCTCGCCCGTGTGGACGCGGCGGTGCCGTTCCAAGTGGGAGCTGACGGCAAATGCCCGCCCACATTCGCCACAGCAGAACGGCTTCTCCCCAGTGTGGATGCGGCGATGGCGCTCAAGGTGCGAGATCCAGCCGAAACTCTTCCCGCACGCCCCGCATGGGTAGGGTTTGCTGCCACCTCCAGCATTGGCTTCATCGGTGGCCACCAGCACAGTTTGGGTGGCGTCATTGCCTTCCTGCTGCCGCACGTGAGTGCGCCGGTGCTTGGCCAATGCCGAGCCCCAACGGAAGCAGCGTTCGCACTCGGGGCAGGGGTAGGGCCGCTCGCTGCTGTGGACGCGTTGGTGCTTGAGGAGGTTGGAGCTCTGGCTGAACGTTTTCCCACACTGCTCGCAGCGGAAGGGCCGTGGGGGGCTGGCGGCGGTGTGCTCGGCACCGCCCGGTGGTGTCTGCGTCCCCTTGTGCTTGAAGCGCTGGGGATCCGTCTGGTGGTTGAGCCGTTTGCCACAGTCGGCGCATTTTTGGGGAGGTGGTGGGGGCTCTTCTTCTGCATCTCCATCCTCCTCGTCCTCGGAAGTGACGATGGTGGTGGCGGCGTGTGTGCGCATGTGGCGGTCAAGGTGGGAGCTCCAGGCGAAGGCTCGTCCACACTGGGCGCACTGGAAGGGCTTCTCGCCTGTGTGGATGCGCCGGTGGCGCTCGAGGTGGGAGCTCCAAGCGAAGGCTTTGCCACACACTCCACATTCGTAGGGTTTCCCACCCAAGTGGCTCTTCTGGTGCCGATCCAGCGCTCCCGGATCGGCGAAACTGCGGCCGCACTGAGGGCAGCGGTTGGGTTTCTCGCCGGCAGGTGCGTGCGTCCGTTGGTGGGTGAGCAAGGAGGAGCTGACGCTGAAGCGGCGCCCGCAGTCGGGGCAGGCGTAGGGGCGCTCGCCCGTGTGGACGCGCCGGTGGATGGTGAGGTCAGAGCGCTGGATGAAGCATTTCCCGCAGTCAGCGCATTCATGGGGGCGGTCGCCGCTGTGGATCTTCTGGTGCTTCACCAGGGCTGATTTGTGGCTGAAGCTCTTCCCGCACTCTCCGCACATGTTGCCAGGCAGTGGCTCCACCGGTGCCACGCTTGGACCCGGCTTCGCGCCCGCCTCGCCATGGCTTGAAGGGTGCTCCTCGCTCACAGGTTTCACCATGTTGGGTTCTTTCTCAGCCGCTTCTTCTCCAGGAGGTTCCTGCACCGCTCCTGCTCCGTCCTCTGTGGGACACAGAGACACAACCCACCAGGAGACGTTGTCTCTCCCGGTGTTGGGAGGGTGAGAAGGTGGTGGGAAAAGGAGAGTAACGAGGAATTCCTCCTCCTTCCATATCTCAAAGGCTCTTCCGTGCAAGCACGGACATGGTCATTCATCCCCCACCACCTCCAACCGTGACTCCATGGACTCGCAGTTGTCTGGGAAGGGGATCCACCCAACCCTGCTGTGGTCAAGGTGTGATGGGGACTCACCTGCAGCTGGGGTGTCCCTGGGCACATGGAGATCCAAAGCCACGGGCTCATCCCTGTGGTCCAGGTGGGAAAGCAGATCGGGCTTGGAAACGGGGAATTCTGGAAAACAGAGGGATATGAGCAACACCAGAATCATGGAATGGGTTGGGTTGGAAGGGACCTCAGAGATCATCGAGTTCCAACCCTCTGCTATGGATCCTACCATCGGATCAGGGGGCTCCGAGCCCCATCCAACCTGGCCTTGGACACCTCCAGGGATGGGGATGGGGGTTCATGTTGGCAGCAAGTTGAAATTGTGGAACCATGGAATGGGTTGGGTTGGAGGGAACCTTAAAGCCCACCCAGTTCCACCTCTCCCTGGGTCAGGGGGCTCCGAGCCCCATCCAACCCGGCCTTGGGCACCTCCAAGGGTCAAACTGCCCCCAGCGCGAGGACGTGAGAATCCAGCTCACTTTGGGCTAAAACCAATGACTTTTCCCAGCTCTCCTTGGCCAAAAAAACCCACAAACCCCTTGAGAAGTGAATTCCCACCCTCCGTCCCGCCCCAAATTTGCAGGCACGGGATCTTCTCACCCAGCGCCATCAGCGTCTCGTAGCTCTCCTGCATCACGTCGCGGTACAGGGCGCGCTGGCGCGGGTCCAGCAGCACGTACGGCTCCATGGGCGCCGCCACCCCGACCCCTGGAAGAGTGAGGGCACCCCTTGGGTAGAGCCCGGCATGCCCCCCATCAGCCCCCTGTCGCTGCAGCCGTCAGTCGTGCTCCTCACACAACTCCCTCTCTCTGATTATTGATCAGGTTGGTAAAATCAATTCTTATTCTCGAATGAGAAAATTTAAAAAACTGGTTTCTAATAAGAAAATAACATTTTCGCAGTTCTAAAATTCCTAATTTTCTAATAATAAATTTTCTGATTTCTAAAATTTCTAACTTTCTAATAAATTTTCTAATAAGAAAAATACATTTTCTAATAAGAAAAGGGTTATTTTCTAATAAGAAAATAAAGTTTTCACATTTCTAAAATTCCTAACTTTCAAATAAATTTTCTAATAAGAAAATGTCTATCTTTCTAACTTTCTAATAATAAATTGGGGAAATTGAGGGAGATTGGGGGAAACTGGGAGTGATTGGAGGAAACTGGGAGTGATTGAGGGGGGATTAGAGGAAATTGGAGGAAATTTGGAGAGGATTGGGGGCAGATTGGTGGAAATTGGGGCGAAATTGGGGGAGATTGGGGAGACTGGAGGAAACTGGGGGGAGATTGGAGGAAACTGGGGGGAGATTGGAGGGGAATCGGATGAAATTGGGGGGGATTGGAGGAAACTGGGGGGGGTCTAGGGGAGATTGGGAGGAAATTGGGGGAGATTGGGGAGACTGGAGGAAACTGGGGGGAGATTGGAGGAAACTGGGGGGAGATTGGAGGGGAATCAGATGAAATTGAGGGGGGATTGGAGGAAACTGGGGGGGGGTTGGAGGGGGGACTGGAGGAAATTGGAGGAAATTGGGGGGAGATGGGAGGGGGATTGGGGGGAGATGGGAGGGGGATTGGAGGAAATTGGGGGGAGATTGGGGGGAGATCGGATGAAATTGGGGGGGGATTGGAGGGGTGTTAAATAATTTCCGCCCTCCCCAGGGACGAAGAGCGTCCAGGCGCGGAGTTCAAGCCGGTTGTGTGCACGGGCCCTGCGCTGAGAGGAGCCGGAGGGAAGGAAGGGAAGGACGGAAAGGGAAAGAAAGGGGATATTTTTTTTAAAAAAGGAGCCATTTTTCACTCCCTCTCTGCATCCAAAGAGCAAACCTCCCCATTACCTGCAGTCTCCGGCTCAGGAGGTGCTGTTGGCAAAACCCACACGATATTCCCCCCCCCCCCCCAGAAAAAAAAAAAAAAACACAAACCTTTTAACCCCCACAAAACCCCCTTTTTACCCCCCCAAAAAATGGGGCGGGGGGGTGTGTTTGTGCGGGGAAGCAAAGGCTGAGGGGGAGCAGGGTGCGGTGGCTCGGAGAAAGCCTGGTCCCTCCGATATCCTGAGAAATAAGAGTTAAAAAAACCCACAACAATAAAAAAAAAAAACAAACACAGAAAAAAAAAAGGAAGGAATTAAAAAAAAAAGGAGGGGGGGAGAAAAAAAAAAAAAGAGGGAGAAAAGAGCTCTGCACAATTGCCAGGGCCCTCTGGCGGCAACAGCCACGCTGCCTCCAGGCAGGAATTCGAAATAAATCGCTGGGAAAAGGAAAAAATGTTTCCCAGAGCCCCGGAGAGGCGGTTTTGTTGGGGTTTTTTTTAATAAGAAATGGAGAAAACCAAGGGTGTTTCGGGGGGTCCGCGGGGCGGGAGATGCGGCCCCCAGCGAGGTGCTTCTCGCAGAGGGCGGGAGGGGTCGCTCCTCGCTGCAACCGCGTAAATTACAGCTGAAAAAAACACCTTTGGGGCCAAAAATTGTAAATTTGGAGGCGGGGGAGGGTGTTGGGGGGAGTTTTAGGGAGCGTGGGCTGGGGGGCGGGGGGCACAAAACCCCTCCCGGTGTGGCGCCCGCCCTCGTGTTGAGAGGGGGGAAACGGGGTTGGGTTTGGGGTCCACCTCTGTCCACAGAGGTGTCTGTCTGCCGTGAGGGGGTTTGGGGGTGCAGAGATGCCTCAAAAACGCCCCCCCTCTCCACCCCAGCAGCCCTTCTGAAGGGGGGTGGAGGGGAGGGAAGGAGGGGGGCTCTTGGCTGCCCTCACCCAGATGGACCCCAGGGCTTCACACACACACCCCCACCTCCAGGAGCCCTCTTGATCTGGACTCTCCTGGCAGCGAGGGGAAGGCCGCAACCCTCTCGCTCCATTTGCTCTCAGACCTCCCCTTCACCCCCGCGGCCGCAGCCATCGCCCCTCTCGCCCTGCCTTGAAGGCGAGGCCACCATCTTGGAAGATGGCAGGGCCGCCATTTTGAAAGCGGGCACCTCCCCTCTGAGGCACCTATACACTCTCCCCCCCCTCGACCCCCCCCCCCCCCCCAGCACCCTATAGGGACCCCAACATCAGGGCTCTCCCAGCACGCTATAGGGACTTATACACCCCCCCCAGCACCCTATAGTGACCCCAACATCTGGGGTCTCCCAGCAGCTCATAGGGACATCCCCCTCCCCCGCCTCAGCATCACATAGAGACTTATAGATCCGCTTCCAGCACCCTACAGGCACCTATAAATCCTCCCCCAGACCCCCTATAGGGACCTCAATATCCAGGCTGCCCTCGCACCCTATAGGGACTGACATATTGCCCCTAGGGACCCCGATAACTGGACACTCCAGCCCCTCCATAGGGACCCAGGCCTCTCCTGAGCACCCTATAGGGACATCTCCCCTTAGCACCCTATGGGGATATACATATCCCTCCAGCACCCTACAGGGAGTCATATATCCCCCCCTAGCACCCTATAGAGACTCATATATACACACACCCACCCAGCACCCTATAGGGAGTTATATATCCCCCCCAGCACCCTATAGCGACATCTCCCCTCAGCATAGGGATTTATACACCCCCCAGCACCCTATAGAGACTCATATATATATACATACATACACACACACACACTCCCACCCACCCAGCACCGTATAAAGAGTTATACATCCTTCCTTCCTCTCTCTCCTCTCCCTCCTTCCCCCACCCCGTACAGACTTATAGCTCCCCCTCCCCACCCTGTAGGAACCGCAACATCCGGGCACACCCCCTCCCCCACGACTCCACCCCCCTCTCTTTAATCCCGCCCCTCTCCCCTCAGACCCTTGGCGCATGCGCACTTCGCCCCCACCCGGGCTCTGCGCACGCCCCCGCCTCCCTCCCCACCTCTGCGCATGCGCGAGGGAAGCCTGAAATGATGCGCATGCGCGGCCCCGCATCCTCCCCTCCCGCGCATGCGCAGCCCCGCCCCTCGCGCGCCGCAGTCGGGCCTGCGCGGCCGCAGCGAGCGGAACGCGGGTCCCGGCGCCGCCGCCGCCATTATGGAGGCCCCAGCCGCTCCCCCCGCCGTGCCTCCCGCGCCCTGCAGCGCCGCCCGCTCGTTGCAGGACGAGCTGACGTGCCCGGTGTGCTTGGAATACTTCACCGACCCCGTGCTGGTGGCCGAGTGCGGCCACAATTTCTGCCGGGCCTGCGTCACGCAGTGCTGGGAGGACTCGGCGCGGCGCCTCTGCTGCCCGCAGTGCCGGGAGCCGGTGCCGCAGCGCCTCTTCCGCCCCAACCGCTCCCTCGGTAACATCGTCCACATCGTCCGCCAGCTGGGGCTGCCCCTAGGCCCCGCCGAGCCGCCGCCGGGGCCTCCGGCGCCCTCCCCGCCTCTGCCCGCCGGCTCCGCCGCCTCTGCCCCGCCGGGGCCTCCGGGGCCTCCGCGCTGCCCGCGGCACGGGGAGCCCCTGCGCCTCTACTGCGTCCAGGACCGCCGCGCCGTCTGCGTCGTGTGCCACCTGTCCAGAGAGCACCGCGCGCACACCGTGCTGCCCGCTGAGGAGGCGGCCCACGCCGCCGAGGTACCGGGAGGGCCGGGGGGGTGGGCTTTAGGGACACACGCACCCCACCGCTGCGACTGCCCCCCGATCTCTCGGGGCCGGGACCCCGCCCCTCCCCCGGCCCGGTCTCTCGGGGCCGGGACCCCGGCCCGGTCTCTCGGGGCCCGGACCACCCCTCCCCCGGCCCGCCCATTCCCCGGCCCGGTCTCTCGGGGCCGGTAACCCCCCCGCCCCCGGTCTCTCGGGGCCGGTAACCCCCCCGCCCCCGGTCTCTCCGGGCCGGTAACCCCCCCGCCCCCGGTCTCTCCGGGCCGGGACACCTCCTTTGCCCGGTCAGGAGGAACCCCTGAAATGCTGGGGTGCAGTAAGGGGGTGCTGAGGACCTTGGGTAATGGGGGGGGGCTTCAGGGACTCCCCCTATCCCTGTCGGGAACCCCCTCTGAGACTTTTGGGTGCAGCAAGGGCATGCCTTGAGGGTCCTTCTGGGGTGGGGGGCACACCCACCGGAGGGGGGGCTGAGGACCTTGAGTAATGGGGGGGGGGGGGGGTGGTTTGGCTTTAGGGACACCCTTTCTCCTTGCTGGGACCCCCTGGGATGTTGGGGTGCAGTGAGGGCACACCCTGAGGCACCTTTCTGGGGGGCAGGAGGGAACCCCCGAGGTTGGGGGTTCGATAACAATTTGGGGGGGGTGACAATAAGGACCGGGGGAGGGGGCACAGAGGGAAGGGACAGGGGGGACCCTTTCTGTGAAGGGAGAGCACAACTCCCCCCTTTTCCTTCCCAGCTGGGAAGGATTTGGGGTGCAGAATCCCCCCCTTTTTCCCATGTTTCCCCCCTACCATTCATATGGACCAGAGTGGGGGGACACTGCCCCCCACCCCTTCCCAGCTGAGTGTTCCCTCATGGATTGGGGCTGAATTTGGGGTGCAGAATGGGCCCCCCCTTTCCCAGCTGGGCGCTCCCTCATGGATCGGAGCAGGATTTGGGGTGCACAATGAACCCTCCCTTCCCAGCTGGGTGCTCCCTCACGGATCAGGGCAGGATTTGGGGTGTAGAATGGGCCCCCCCTTTCCCACTTGGGCACTCCCTCATTTTTGGGGTGAAGGGGGGAGCCCTGAGCCCGATTCTGGGTAAAGTAGAGCCAGGATCCCCCAGGAATTACTGTGTCCCGCCTCCAGCCATAAAAAATCTGGCTTGGTGACGCAGAGCGAATGTCGAGCTCGGTCGCCGCAGGATTCCGGGGGATTCCAGCTCCGGTGCCAACACTGAGCCCCCCCTCTCACCACGTGGAGGGGGTGGGGGGCAGGTCCTGGGTGGGAATAATGGCTAATTTGTTAATTAATGACTGAGTTAACTATTCTGCCTGAGCCAGACGGTGCTTTGGTCCCGCTGGAGGTTTCCAAGGTGCCGGAAGGGAGCAGAGGTTTTGCCGTGCAGCGGCGAGAGGGTGGCCCTGGTGCAGGCGGGCGATGCCAACCCAAAGGGCATCGTGGGGTTAATAATTGGAATAATTAATGAATTCCTGCAATTAACGGCTCCCATTGGGTTACAGAATTCTGTGCTGGAGTCACTGCCTTGGCCTCAGCAGCTGCCGAAGCTCAAGGAATCCTCATCCCAGCGCCCCCAGATATGGGATTTTTGCCTTTTTTAGGGCAATTCCAGCTCCGGTTGCTCCCTCGGGATCTTTTTTTCCCCTTTTTTAATGTCCTTTTACCCGTTTTTTAACAATTTTTTGTCCCTCAGGGGCTGCTTCCAAGCCCTGCTCCCAGTTTTTTTCCCATCCAGGCTTTTCTATCTTTAAATTCACTTAAATTCTGCTTTATCCGAGCTCCTGGCACCAAAATCCCTGTGGTTTGGGGTTTATTTAGTAAAGATCTTCACGGCAAGTTTTGGGGCTCCTTTAGGGCGAGTTTTGGGGCTCCTTTAGGGCAAGTTTTGAGGCTGCTCAGGGCACGTTTTGGGGCTCTTTAGGGCGAGTTTTGGGTGCTGCTCAGGGCACGTTTTGGGGCTCTTTAGGATGAGTTTTGGGGCTGCTCAGCACATTTAGAGTTTCTTGGCGTTTTCAAAAGTAAGGTTTGAGGATAACAGGGCCAGGGAGGCCACGATGTGAAGCATTTTGGGTTCCTGGAGTTCTCCAGCCTCAAAAAACCTGCCACGTTTGGTGAAATTTGGCTGCATTCCTGCTCCCAAGCGGGAAGGATTCCCAAGAGGTCTCCTCTTCCTCCCCCCAGGAGGTGCCCCAGGAACACCTGAGCTCCCTGCGGAAAAGCCGCGAGGAAGCCAAGGCGGAGCGGGAGCGGCAAAGCGAGGATTTGCTGGTGAGTCCCGCGTGGCTGCGCTTTCTCCGAGCCCTCCATGGCCTTCAGGGCTGCTGGAATCACGCAGGGGTTTCTCCCGTTCCGACTTCCGCAGAAGCAGACGGAGGTGGAGAGGCAGAAAATCGTGGCCGAGTGCAAGGAGCTGCGGGGCTTCCTGGAGGAGAAGGAGCAGCTCCTGCTGTCACGCCTGGACGAGCTGGACAAGGACATCGGCCGGAGGAGGGACGAGGCCGTGGCGCAGCTCACCGAGGAGGTGGCACAGCTCGACAAGCTCCTGGCAGAGCAGGGGGCACAGAACGGCCCGGGCAAGCCTGGCGGGCAGGTGAGGGGGCACCGGCCCAGGGGAGCTCAGGGCTTGGAGCCCGGGGGTGGGAAATGCCACGTTTTTGGGGGGTGGGAAAATCCTGCTTTTTGGGGGGTGGGAAATGCCACTGTTTTGGGGGTGGGAAAATTGTGCTTTTTGGGGGCAGAAATGCCACTTTTTGGGGACGAACAATCCCGCAGGAGCAGGGCCAATTCTGGGGAGGATTTGGGGGGTTTTGAGGTACAAAAGAGCCTCGGAGTGACGACTTCCCTGCTTTTGTGCCCTCTCCAGGCGCTCGTCCCGGCCGGAAGCAGGTGAGGAGCCGAGCCCGCACTGGGAGAACTGAGAGGCTCCACTGGTGCTGGGGAGGTGGAAACCGTTTGTGCACACCCCCCCGCCCCTGTGTTTCTGCCCCCCCTCTCCCCGTTTCTGCCCCCTCCTCCCCGTTTCTGCCCCCTCCCCTCCAGGCGATCGCTTTCCCTTTCCCCGGGGGCTGCTAACGTTCCTGTTCCCGGGCAGCTTTGAGAGCTGGATGTTCTGCAAGCCCGAGCCAGGCTTCTCGGAGCTGGAGAAGAAGCTGAAGAGCTTCTCGCAGAAGAGCGCGGTGCTCAAGGAGGTGCTGCTGGAATTCAAGGGTGAGCTGGGAACGGGGGTTCTTCACCCGTGGGCGTTGAATCCGGCTGGAAAAAGGATTCGGTTGGAGCCACGGGGTCTGAACATCTTCCTTTTCTTCCCGCAGAGAATCTCCGCTTCGAGCTGGAGAACGACACAGGTGAGGTGGCAGAGGTGGGGCGGGGGCCACGCTTTGGGGAGCCTCGGCTTCAGTTTTTCCAAGGCTTAATTTGGGAATTTCAACTTCTTGAGGGTTGTCCTGGCAGCAAGAGCTTTGGGAGAGCTGAGAGAGGAGAGAATTGGTCCCGATGCTCTCAGGGGGAAGGGAAAAACCAGGATGGGAGCATCCAGAAAAGGCTCAGCCCTCGGATTTGGGGTTAAGAGGACTCTCTGGAAGCTGCTCCACTCCCCCCGGAGTGAGGAGACCTTTGGCCCCGCTGAGGGGGTGGATTTAGCTCCAGGTTGGACTTGGCTGTTGTGTTGGGCACTGGGTTCCGTCTCCGTAGCCACGAGCAGTATGGATCCCTCTTCCTTTCCCCGGGTTCCCATGTTCCCCTCTCACCGTTGCTTCCGGGTCACGCAGCCCCAATTCCAGCCCTTAAAGCTCAGGAGGTTTTTGCTCCTTCCTCTCCAGTGCTGAAAAACATTGGTAGTGCCTCAAAATTCCTCTTCTGGAGCGCGGAGGTGGCTCGGGTGGGGCAGGCGGGCGGGTTCAAATTTGTTGGCCCCACTTTTATGGGAAAACAGAGCCTAATCTTTGTTCCCGGTGGATTTTGGGTGCTGAGAGCTCCTGGAAGCAGCAGGGACAAGGAATTCCCTTTGAGGGCAGGAGGGGGATCCTGAGCTTGTGGATCACAGAATCGCCTGGGTTGGAAGAGACCCAACGGGATCATCGAGTCCAACTCAACATCCTTGGTTTTCCCCTCTTCCCAGGTGATCTCTCTCTGGATCCGGACACCGCCAACCCCTACCTGGTGCTGTCGGAGGACAAGAGGAGCGTCCGACTGCGGAGCGCGCCCCAGGAGCTGCCAGCGAACCCCAAACGCTTCGATTACTCCTTCTGCGTGTTGGCGGCCGAGGGTTTCGTGGCGGGGCGGCACTACTGGGAGGTGGAGGTGGGAGACGGTGAGAGCTGGGTCCTGGGGGCGGCTCGCGAGTCCGTGCGTAGGAAGGAAAAGATCGATTTTGCTCCGGAAGAGGGGATCTGGGCGGTTGGGTTGAACTGGAAGGGGAAGAACTGGGATCAGTACCAGGCGTTCACCTCCCCGGAGACGCCCCTGTCCCTGTGTGAGCGGCCCAGGAAGATCGGGGTCTACCTGGACTACGAGGGCGGGTGGGTGGCGTTCTACAACGCCGATAACATGGCCCCCATCTTCACCTTCACTGCCGCCTTCACCGAAAAGATCTTCCCGTTTTTCTGGCTCTTCTACGTGGGCTCCTCCCTCTCCCTTTGCAACTGAGCCCCTTTCCCATCCCTGCCCATAGCGCCCCGACCCTTTCCCGGTTTCCCCTTGCTTCCAGACAAAGCCCCCCCAAAACCCCATCCTTGTCCCTCGTTCTGCTCGGGGTGGCGGGGGGCGGGGGGGAGTTGTTGCATTTAACCTTTTTGGGGCTCTTTTCCCGCCAAAATCCCCTTCCTCCTGGGTGATTCCCCACCCCCAACTCCGTCCCTGCCGTAGAAACAATCCCATCTTATTTTTGGTTTCTCTTGGCTTTGCCCTGTGGAAATGGGGATGGGGAAAAGCGACTGTAGGGATTTATTGAGTCCGACCCGGAGCCGCCTCCTTCCCTGCATCCCGGGAAGCTCTGGAGGGCTGGAAAACCCCCATGAGGAGGATAGGTATTGGCCCCAGTCCCAAATTTCCACCCCCCAGCACCTCTTGGGCGCCTCTTCCAGCCCATCCTGGCTTTTCCTTTCCTTGGGAGAGGGCTGAGCTCTTCATCCGCTTGCGCCAAGAGAGCAAAACCGCCCTCTCCGTTGCCACTTCCCGCCCGGTGATGTTGAGCATCCAGAGCGCCGAGCGCTGGGATCGAGGCAGGATTTGAGGGGGGGACGTGGGGTGATTTTGGGTGCATAAGGGAAGGAGGGTGGGAACGGGGGAACCCTGAGAGCTGTGGATGAACACAGAGTCTGGGGTTGCGTCGGGAACGCTGGGGTTTGGGGCTTGGCGGTGGATTTTGAGGGTGGATTTTGGATTCCGGCAGCTCCCGAGGGGAAAATCCAGGGAAGGATTGGGGGGGGGGGGGGAAAGCCTCGGTGTTGATCCCACGCGCGCTTCTCACCCCGTGTGCCCCCCCTGCTGTGGTGTCTCTGCCCGTTCACTCTTGTTTAGTGGGGAAATAAAAGTTGCTGTGCAAGAAAAACGGCCTTAAAATCCCTAAAAATCCAACAAATCCATCCTGGGGCTCTTTGGAGTCTTCAGAAATGACCTGGGTGAAGACCTTGAGGGTTTATTGACCAAGTTGGAGAGGAGCCCTGCCCAGAGGGACCTGGGTTGATGACAAGCTGACCGTGAGCCAACTGTGGTGGCCAAGAGGGCAACCATGTCCAGGCGGACTCCAAGCACGGCATCGCCGGGCGAGGGTGGGGAGGCCCCACCTCCAAGATTGGGTTCAGTGTGGGGCTAAAAAGGACATCAAAGCACTGGAGAGTGACCAGAGACGGCCATGAAGGTGGGGAAGGGTCTGGAGGGGACGTTGTGTGGGGAGAGGGTGAAGTCACGGGGTCTGTTTGATGCCTTCTCATGAGGGAGGGAGGTGAAATGGGCACTGAGCTCTCTCATCGCCAACAATGGGACCCGAGGGAAGGGCAGGGAGATGCCAGGGCTGGGTTGGACATGGGGTCTGGGTTGGACGTGGGAGTTCGGTTGGATGGCAGGGCTGGGTTGGATGTTGGGAAGAGGTTCCTCACCCAGAGGGTTAAAATTAAATTTGAATTTTTAACCCTAAAAAGGGGCATTTAAAGCCCCTCCCCACCCTTTTTGCCCCGGAGAAGTGGGATGAGAGGGGCCCTGGGAAAAGGGGGGGAACCCCATCACCTGGCAGCTTCTTTTGGGGTGAAGAAAATCCCTTTTTGGAGGAAAGAAAAGCTCTTTTTTGAGGTAAAGGAGGTGCCTTTTGGGGGCAAAGAAATCCCACTTTTTGGAGTGAAAGAAGCCCCTTTTTGGAGCAAAGAAGGTGCTTTTTGGGGGCAAAGAAGGCCTCTTTGAGGCTAAAAAGATGCTTTTGAGGGGTGAAGGAGGCCCTTTTTGGGCTGAAGAAGATTGCTGTTTTGGGAGCAAAGGGGGCAGAAGGCCCTTTTTTGGGGTGAAAGGACCCCTTTTTGGGGTGGGTGGAACCCCTTGTGTGTGATCGCTGCCTTCCTGCCGGGAACCATCCCCCCACAACCCCATGGGGAAGAACTGGGGGTGCTGGGGGGGAAACTGGGGAACCCCTTCCCGTTTCCCAGCCTGGAAAATCCCCATTTTGTCTCAGATGAAAACCACGGAGCAGTGGGAAAGCAGGAGCCCCCAAGCTGAGGGGTCCCAGCTCCATAGAGGGCTCCTGGGGCAGGGGGAGGGGTGTCACCCTTGATCTGGGAGCTCTTCTGGAGCCCCCACAGCCCCGTTTTGGGGTCAATTCCTTCGGTATTGGCTCGGATTTGGCACCATGCTCGGCACCCTCGGCTGCCAGGATTCGCCCCTCGTTGCAGCCAGAAACAAAAAGCTGTGGATGCTGAGGATCAGAGTGGAAACCCCACCTCCAACACCCATCCTCGTTCCCAAAATGTCCTTTTTTCTCCCCAAAGTGCTAATTTAGGGTACAACTGGACCTGGAATCCCTGCAGCCGACCCCGTTCCAGTTCCCGATTCCCCTGCGCTCGCAGGGTGCTCTCGTTGAGTTGGCAACTGTCAAGGCTGCGGAAGCATCACAGCCCCCTCCAAAAGGGCTCAACAGGAGGCACGTGGTGTTCGTAGGATTTGTGGAATCCTCATCGGGTCAAATCACGCCCCTTTCCGAGGCCAAATCCAACAGAGCTTCGATCCCCTCCTCCCACCATTGACTTCTCTCTGTCAACTTCTCTACTTTGGAATTCTGTCCTCCTACTCTTGACTTCATCCTCCCACCGTTGCCTTCCCTTCGCTGTTGACTTTTCTTCACTGTCCTCTCCTCCCACCGTTGGCTTCTTTTCACCACTGACCTCAACACCCACTGTTGACTTTCTCTTCCCAACCGCTGACTTCCCTTCGCCGTTACCTTCTCCCCTCCCACCGCTGACCTCTCTTCACCATCGACTTCCTAACCTAAACCCCCCTTTTTTACTGCGCTCCCCGAGAACCCTCAGGCCTGGGCGTCGGCACACGGAAATCTCACTCTTCCACCTCCGTTTTCCATGGGATCTCGGCACCACGGCAGCCACCACAAGCGGGAAACCCAGCTTTTACACAAAGTTGAGTCTTTATTGAGGATCCTGCCGAGGACTTTGGCGACCGCGCGCTCCCTCCTCGCGATGAGGGATTTGGGCGAGAGGTCAGCGCAGCTCGAAGAAGGCCTGGGCTTTGGTGGAGAAGCTGAGATTTCCCCCTCGAAGCGCAGATCCGTTGGGTTTTTGGCACTTGGAGACGTTGCTGCCGAGCACCATGGGCTCCGGCATTGTTTCACCACGCCCTGTCCACCCTCCCATCCTGCTCTCGGGTCCCTCCTTCAGCCACGGCCTGGAGGATGAGTCCTAGGAACCAACGGCGTCCATCACGTGGCCTTGGGGCGCACACGGATCCTCCTCGATGCCCCCTGATGCCGCAACGGGAGGTGGGATCTTCTCTGCTTCCCCACCGCCCTCCAGGCTGTCCCCAAGCCCTGGCATCTCCAGGGGCTCCACGACCAACGCCCCAGGCGCCTCCGGGTGCTCCAGCCCCGCGCTGAAGCTCAGCACTGTCTGCTGTTGGCTTCCCTCGCTTTGGGGGGCTCCAGCGGGCGCTTCGGGGTGGCTTTTGCTTTTGTGGGCGGTGACATTGTCCTTCTTCTCAAATTTTTTGCCGCAGATGTCGCAGGAGAACTGGTAGAAGGAGTCGGCGTCGTGTTTCTTCATGTGCCAGTTGAGCGAGGCTTTCTGCCGGCAGGTGAAGCCGCAGATCTCACACCTGGGACAAAACGGGGTGGGATTCAACAGAGAAGAACCAAGAAGGGATTAAGAAGGGGGCCCACCTCCTCCTGATCCTCCTCAGGACAGAAGCCACCACCCTCCACCCTTCCATTGGCTCCAAGGCGAGGAAATGCATCCTGCTCTTAAACCCCAGCTCATTAAGCTTCTCCTAATTAAGCCCACGCCCCGAAGACAGTCCTGGATCCAAGACCAGGGGGAACAGAAACCTTGAGGCAAAGCAAAACCCAATGGCGAGAAGCTCGACTTCTCCTGTGGATCCATGAGGAGCTCAAATTTGGGGTGAGGAGCTCAAATCTGGCATGAGGAGCGATGTGGAGGATCCTGGCCACGGGTTGGTGGGAAGGGGACTCACTGCAAGGGCTTCTCCCCGGTGTGGATGCGCCGGTGGATGATGAGGTTGCTGCTGGTGCGGAAGGAGCGGGCGCAGAACTCGCAGATGTAATCGCGCTTGTCTGTGGGAGTGGGAGGAGAACGGATTTAGGGACCATCCGGGCCGCGGGGAGCGGATGGGAGACTTTGCCTGCTCAGGGAGGTTTGGGTCCACGTGGGGAGGTTTGGAGCCATCTAAGGTTTGGGTCCATCTAAGGAGATTTGGATCCACACGGAAGACCTGGATCCACCTAAGGTTTGGACCTACATGGGGAGGTTTGGGTCCATCTAAGGAGATTTGGATCCACATGGAAGATCTGGATCCACCTAAGGTTTGGCTCCACGTGGGGAGTTTGGAAGCGCCCGACTCACCGCTGTGCAGCTTCTCGTGCTCCTTCAGGTGCTTCTTGAAGTTGAAGGACTTTCCACAGCTCGGCTCCGAGCAGGTGAAGGTCTTCTGGTGGACGTGCTGGTATTTCTTGTGGTGCTGCCGTTTTGGAGAGAAAAGGGGGGAGTTAAGGACAGAGGAGGTCAGTGCTGGGAAGTCGCACTCGGAGGGAGCTCCTGGTGGGTCCCTAGAGCTCCTGGTGGCCCCAGAAGAAACCAGGAGCGGGAGAGACCCTCGTGCCCGGCTCAGCCGCACTTCCCAATGCGGATTTGCGCCCCAATCCTCACGTTCAGGTATTGGCGGTTGGAGAAGATCTTGCCACAGCCTTCGAAGTCGCAGAGGAGGATCTCGCGCTTGGCCGCCTTCCTGCCAAGAAAGAAAGGTGGAAAACCATTATCAACGAGGACCAACAGGGAAGGCGATGGGAAAACGGTGGCTTGGGGACTTCTCACCCCATTTTCCCTCCCTCCCACCCACTCAAAGCTGGGTTCAGGCACATCAAAGCCCCTCAGGAGGCTCCTGGTGGAGCAAGCGTTGATCTCCAAGGGTCGTCCCACCACGGAAGGGTTGGGAAAGGGCCTGGCAGCTCCTCCTTCCCCCCCCAGCCCTGGGTACCTGATCCTCTTGGGGCCGATCTGGGCCACGTCCTCATCGCACACCCGCGCTCGCCGCTTGCAGCTGCAACGGGAAAGAGACGACGTTGAGTGAAGGTTCTCACCCCTTTCTCCTTCTCCAACTCCACCGATGGCTCTCCAAGCAAAACCCCACGGTAAAAACACCCTCCAAGAGACTCTTCCTTCCATTTTTGGGAAATCCTTTCACTATTTCTCCCCGTCGGAGCAGGAAATGACGTCATTAACAAAGACAGGGACGTCGTAATTAGGAAAATGTTCTTTATTGCTCGTTACAGGATGCTTTTCACACGGATTTGGGAACATCCCAGGACATTTTACAATTGTCGACCTCCCACCAGCCTCCTTCAAGCCATGGTTTTATCCACAGCCCCATGGAAATGGCTGCGATTTTGGGTCGGCGTCCTGAAATTAAAGAAAGATCCGTTAAAAAAAAACCAAATTGGGCTTTTGTATGGAATTAAAGGGATCGTTTAATTAACACCGACACCAGGGTTGGGCGTTGACCTTGACTTGTGATGAACTTACTTTTGGGAAAGAGAAGAGTAGGAACACAATGAAGGTTGGAGGTTCGTCTTTTAGCTCCGTTCTTCCAGTCGCTACGACAAAAAAAATTGGGGGGGAATTAATTAAAATGGGGTTTGTAACCAAAATCGGCCTCAAAACGGGAAAAAGCTTTGCGATTAAAGCTCTGGGGTTGCCCAGGAAAGTCAACCATGCTTTCCTTGGCCAATTTCATAGAGCTCCAACGCTCCTTGGAGGCACTCTGGGAGCTCCTGACACCAGGATTTTAACCGGAAGGTGCATGGGGCTCCAAAAAAACCAGAGGGAGGTGAGAGATCCTGGAACCATGGAAGGGTTTGGGTTGGAAGGGACCTCAAAGCCCATCCAGTTCCACCTCCCACTGGGTCAGGGGGCTCCAAGCCCCATCCAACCCAGCCTTGGGCACCTCTGGGGGCTCTGGTTGACCCGAAGTTGGAATCATCGAGCCACTGAATGGGTTGGGTAGAAAAAGACCTCAAACCCACACAGTTCCAACCCCCCCAGGCCCCTCCCCCGGGTCAGGGGGCTCCAAGCCCCACCCAATGTGGCTTTAAACCCAACCCTTTGGGAAAGGGCGAGGAGAAGTGCAAGTGTTGGATTTACCATCACGTTTTCCTTTCCTGGGATGGATTCCAGGCGGATGTCGACGCCTCCAGTGTGCTACGAGGTCGTTTCCGAGCTACGAGGAGACCAAGAGCATCTTTAAGCACCAAAAAGAAGGGGAGAAACCTCTATCCAAGTGGGAAATCAAAGCGAGAAAAGCCTTAAGGGAGCAGCTCAACACTTACATGGTGGCACTGGGGTGTGGGGTCCCATCTTTCTCCATGATGGGTTCCAAGGCAACGTTAACGCGGTCGTTCCAGTTGATTCCCAAGGGAAAAAGGAGGGGTTTGACGCCTTCGTTGTATGGAAAGCGTAAGAAGATCTGGCAAGGTGACGTCTCCTCATGTGTCCACGCATGGATCATCTTCTTTCCCAACATTAAGACCAACCTCGATTGGGTTCCCTTGCCCCCAGCGAATCGTTGCGTGAGGATTTGGGGTAATTTAGAGTAGAAAAGGGAATCTGGAGCCCTCGTGGCCAAGAAGGAGCCATCCAAACCGAAGCCTTGGAGGTAGAGTCCTCACCAATGAAATAACTCGTGGTTGTTATCGAGGCGTCCCTTTGACCAATGCTTGAGGTTGGCATCTCCTTGTGGCCTCCAGGTGCTGGTTGGACGTACGGAAGTTTCACCCCCTACAACCTCCAGGCTGCTCAGAGGCTTCAACGCCCACCACGGTGGTGGTTTAAGGGTTCTTCATGCCCAGTCCCTTCCCCAGCACCACGTCCTTGCTCCTCAGCCACCCAAGAGAACACAGTGGACGCAATGACGACTCGTTAAGATCCCCCGTAACAAGATCCACGTGCCAGAATCCACCCCCCTCCCCTTGCAAACTCCAACACGCAACGAGGCTGAGGAACGTAACGAGGCTGAGGAACACAACGCTGCCCTGTGGACGACGGCACCGCAAGGAGAATTGTCCCTGGGGACACATGGCTCCTGTCCTGCCCAGGACATCATTTATGGTTGGATATTGGTTTCCATCTGGTTTCCTAACAGCAGCAGCTCCAACGTGTCCCGAAACGCTTGTTTGGTGGCCATGGAGACATGGATGCCCCAAGACCAGTATCCTGATGCCTGTCCAGCACCACCCCCACACCAACATGGCCATGGCGACTCACCCAACTCGTCCAACTTTCTCCTCTGATGGGCTGGAGCCCGTTGGGCTCGGCTCAGGCAGGGGTGGCTCCTCCTTCATGGGTTTCTTACGGGCTTTGGGCTGGCTTTGGCGTCGCTGCGGCTCCGAGTCGCTGCAGGAAGAAGACAGCTGTGAGATGGGCAAGAAGGTTTAGAGGGCTGGATTTGGCTGGAGGTGGTCGGACATTGGTAGGATGTTGGTTGGAGGTGATAAGACATTGGTTGGACGTGGTAGGACATGGCTGGTCAAGCAGGGTAGGATGGTGGTTTGACATGGTTGAACGTTGATTGGACGTGGTAGGACATTGGCTGGAGATGGTAGGATGTTGGTTCAACGTGGTTGGACCTGGTAGGACGTTGGTTGGATGTGGTGTGACGTTGGTTGGACATGGTAGGACATTAATTGGATGTGGCTGGACACAGTAGGATGTTGGTTGGACGTGGTAGGACATTGGCCATCGTTGGATCTGGCAAAGACCTCCAACCCAGGAAGAAACAGAGTGGAAGAAGGCGCCTCCCCACCAGACTGAGCCCTTTTTGGGCTCCAAAGCCCCTTTGGGTGAGCTAAGGATGTTCCCACCTCCTCCCACCTCCACCATCTCCATCTCCAGCAGGACTAGAGGGTGGTGGCAATGCAAGGCCTGAAACGCCTCCAGCGCGACACCAGTATGGACTGGGACAGCGTCACTGGGAGGCTGGGGACTCGCCCTTGCGTGGTCCCGACCCGTGGGCGCCTTCCCGGCAGCTCCGGGCGCTCCTCACCCGTCCAGCGAGGGGTGGTAGCTCTCATCGCGCAGATCATCAGTGTAGGCGAGGTCATCGTCCTCGGCAAAGTCCTCGTCCTCCTCTTCCTCGTCTCCTTCCTGGGGTTCAAACCCCTCCTCCGCGATGGATGCGCTGCAAGGACGCAACGGGCAAAGTCAACGGCTTTGCTCTTTGTTAAAACCTTGGAGAACTCAAGGGATGAGATGGATGGGTCCAAACTTGACCTTCATCTCCGGAGAACCCTGGGAGACGCTGGGGGAAGCCCCACCACTCACCTCCGGTCATCTTTCGCCGTGGTCTCCGTCGGCGCTTGAGGAGCTGCAAGGAGACAGTTGTCAGAGTTGAAGCCCAGGGATGGTCGAGGTGGGATTAGGGGAGAGGAGGAGGGTGGGGACGGGATCTGGCACCGGGTTGGGAAGGACCCATGTGGTGCCACCATGCTGGCCTGAAGGAACGAGGGCCAAGTTACTCCAAAATCCTCTACTGGAAGAACCTCAGCCTCTTCTCAAGTGGCTCCTATGGGGGAAAAGGGGGGTTTCTCCCCCGATTTCAGGCTGGGACAATACCACAAGCTGCGTCCGTGGGCTCGGCGAGATCCTCTCGCCACCCAAAAGGAACCCTGGGGTCTCCCAGCTCCGCTCTTCCAGAGGAAGGAGAGGCTGGAGAAGATCTGGGCTTGGTTTGGGCTTGGGAGAAGCCTGGTGGGAGATTCCTCCACTTGTTCCTCACGGAAAAGTCCTGGGGATTTGGTTCACGCAGTGGTTCAACCACGTCAGGAGGCGGTGAGGGGGTTGGGACAACACCCAGTCCCAGGGGGATGGGATGGGCCCTGGGACTGGGAGAAGATGGGGAACCACGAGGCCAACGGGGACAGAGAGGTGGACATTGAGGACCTCACCTGCGGTGCCACCATCACCACCAGCTCCTGGCTGTTGCCGTTGGTCCCCGTCACCGACGGGTGACAGAGCTTCTCCCTCCGCTTTGGCTTCGCCCTTTGAGGCGCCGGACGCGTCAACCACCGCCGCTCTCCGGAGTGAGCGCCGGCATGCGGCGGCCGGGGGGGACCCGCACCCCGCGTCCTCCCGTTGTCCCTCTCGGCTGGGGTCGGGTGTTGGGGTGCAGGAGACACCCCAGGAGAAGCGGTGCCCGGCCACGCATTCCCACACCAGCACGGCTGCGCCGCCCGGCGCTGGGGGCTTCACGTCGGGGACGAAGCCGCACTCCTGGCCGTGGGCATGGGACAGGACCACCAGGCGCTGCAGGGCTTCGGCGTGGAGGTGCTCAGGCGCCGGCTCACCTGGAGGCACCAAAGCCAGGTCAAGCCATGAAAAGGTGGCTTTTGGGTTGGGTTTCCACCGTGGAAAACCATCGGGTGGGACCTCGGTGAGGGGTTCCCGCCGCCTGCCCCACCGGCTCCTCCGGGATCCGATGGTTCCACCATGGGAACAGGTTCTCGAGCTTCAAATTGGGCCCCAAAATCTCCAGTCAGTCCCCAGAACCTCAAATTGTTCCTCAAAACCTCCAATCGTTCCCCAAAATCAAAGCCAGGGACACCAACAAACCCAACGCAGCCAAACCCAAAGAGCCTCCTGCTCCTGGGGAGCATCTCCTGGAGGAGCTCCAGGAGGGACCCCAGGAGCATCTCTGGGAGGATGTCCAGGAGCATCTCCAGGAGGACCCCAGGAGGAACTCCAGGAGAATCTCCAAGCTCCCACTGCGATGGGAATCCTCTCCCGCCCCCCAAGCCCCTCCTGGCCCCCCCCGGGGCATCACGGCCGGGGCGGATTTGGGTCGGGAAGCGCCTACCTGGGCTGCAGCCGCCGCCGTGGGAGCTGCACCTGGCGGGAAGAGCGGCGAGAAGTCACCTCAACCCTTCCTGAAGGTTGGGAAGAGCCTCCCATCATGTGTCCCCCCCCGTCCCCATCCAAACCTGTCGAGAAGGAACTGGGCCAACTGGGAGTGGAGGGCGAAGCCGAGCTGCTCCTTGAGGCGGCACCAGCGCTCCAGGTTCCCCCCAATGCGGATGCGGCATTTGCTGCGCCGCGCGTCCAGCTCGCGGCGGCGCTGGCGGCGAAGGACAGCGGTGGCACGCGGGGCCACGGAGGGCGGCTGGGGGGGGGCATGGGGATGGTGAGGGGGGGCATGGGAGGGGGACATGGAGGGTGGCACGGGGCGGGACATTGGGGGGCACAGGGAAGGTGAGGGGGGGCATGGGGGGACACGGGGATGGTGCGGGGTGCGTGGGGGGGATGACATGGGGGGGCACAGGGACGGTGAGGGGGGGCATTGGGGAGGGGGGAACTTGCTTCTTAGCCCCACCCCCTCCACAATGCCAGCCTTTCCACTGCCCTGTAAGCCACGCCCCCGACCACGCCCCCTTGTCTATAAGCCCCGCCCTTTAAAACCCTGTCGTTTTGATTGGGTTCTGCCCTCCCTGCCGCCCTACAAGCCCCGCCCCCTCTCTGTGACCCTGCCCTTTGATTGGCTCCTTCTATAAGCCCCGCCCCTTTTAGCTGGCTCCTCCCCTGGTTGTAAGCCCCGCCCACCACCACAGCCTCGCCTCTCACATCAGCCCCACCCCACCCCCCCGACCCCGCCCCATCTGGCTCCTCCCCTTGCCCATAAGCCCCACCCCTCCTCTGAGCCCATTCTTCTGATTGGCTCCTCCCACCATCCCTGCCTCTTTTGCTGACTCCTCCCCTTGTTTTAAGCCCCGCCCATTCCTGCTGCCCCCTCCCCTTGCCCATAGACTCCACCCACACAGGACCACCCTTCGATTTAGCTCCTCCCCCTTTCTGTAAGCCCCGCCCCTCTCAACAGACCCCACCCCTTCAAGCCCCGCCCATTCCCTGGTTCCTCCCACAAGCCCCGCCCCTTCCCCGCCCTCCCGCCTGGTGCCTTCGCAAGCCCCGCCCCCACATATTAACCCCACCCCCAACCCCTCCTTCCTGCCGTTCCCCTCCCCCCCTCCCTTCCCCCCCCCCCCCCTTAAAGCGGGTGCTGATTGGAGGGGAGGGGCGCCGGGATGTGCAGAGCCGAGACCCCCGACCGCTCCCCGACCGCCCCCCCCCCCGTTCCCTCGCCCCCTCCCGCAGCCCCCGCACCTCCTCGGCGGGGCCGGGCTCCATCTCAGCCCGAGGTGGCCCCACCCCGCGGCCGTGCCCCCTTTAAGAGCCAGAGGAGGGGCCCCCCCATCGCTCCACGCCGCGCAGGGACCGGGACAAGATGGCGGCGGAGGGACCGCCTCCTCCCACACACCCCAACCCCCCCTCTCTTCCCACTACAGCGCATGCGCAGGAGCAGAGCCCCCGCGGACGGGAGAGACACACCACATCCGGGTCCTTGGCGCGGGGGCTGACGGGAGTTGTAGTCCGGGGGAGGCCGCAGCGCGCTGGGCGCGGTGCATGATGGGAAACTCCAGACGCGATCCCAGTTTTAGCCCATTTTGGGGGTGAAAGAGCCCCATTTTTAGGCATTTTGCTGCCCCACCGAGGCTGGGGATCATCTCCCCCCCTTGGAAGAAGAGGTAAAGAGGCAACGCGTCCACCCCTCAGACCCTGCCCCTCCTGCTCCCCTTGGAGCACCCTCAGTGCCGCGCTCATCATCAATGTTAATTAATTAAAATAAAAGCTAATGCGCCTTAATTATTGACGCACAGAAGCACCACAAACCCAAGCTCCATCACAAGACGGTGATGGCCAGGTGGAATCCCCCACTACGGTTTCTTGGATGGTGGCGAAACCACCCTGGCAGACAAGAGTTGCCAGGAAATGGGCAAAATCCCCCCCAAAAGGCAACATTTGGTCAACTGAGGAGGACCAGGTCTTCTCCACTATGTCCAAACGGTTCTGCTGAAGCTCCACAGGGCAGGCGAAGTCCCACTGCCTGTCGGTCTCTCCCACCCCATTTCCAAGCACCTCGACAACTTCCTTCCCTCAGTTCCAGGAGTCGGGAATTCTCCACTACTGGAACGAAGAGACTCCTTGTTGGTGAGAAAGAGCAGACTCTGATGGTTCTTGCACCAATTCATGAATTTTATTCTCTGCTGAGATCTTCAACTGGGATGCCAACAGTTGGTTGAGTTTGGCACCAACCTGGACCCTCCAGCCCCGCCCGGCTCCGTTATTGGCAAATTAGCAAATAAGGGGCAGCTCCCTGGTGCTGCTTCTCATGAGAGGATGGGGAAGAGTTGGGGACGCCCCTACCGCGCCGGCTCAGAGCCAGGTGGCTTCTTTCCGGCAGATCCACCGCAAGCTCACGCTGCAGATTTCGGGGCTGATCGTGTCCCCCCTGAGCACCCCACAGGTCCCGGTGGAATCTCCAGGGCTCAGCTGGATCCTGCGGGTGCCGGAGGGACCCCAAGTCGTGACACAAGGTGGTGGTGGAGGGGCCCATCCTGACTCCCATCCCAACACCCATCCCAACCCCAATCCCAACGCCCATCCCGACCCCAATCCCAATTCCCTTCCTGATCCCAATCCCAAAGGCCACCCTGACCCCCATCCCAACGCCCATCCCGACCCCAATCCCAATTCCCTTCCTGATCCCAATCCCAAAGGCCACCCTGACCCCCATCCCAACACCCATCTGGACACCCATCCTGACCCCCATTCTGATGCCCATCCCAACCCCATCTGGATGCCCATCCTGACGCCCCTCTCGACCCCCATCCCAACAGCCATCCCGATGCACATCCTGCCCCCTCTACCCCCCACTGCTCACTGGTTCTGGTCCAGCCGGGAACCGTTCAGCCAGGTCCAGCCCTTCGTGGTGCTGGGGATGGAGAGGCCGATCCAGAAGTAGCGGCTGGGATTCTGCACAAAGTCCTTCACGAAACCCTGGAGCGTGGATACCTCCCACTGGAGCAGGGGGCTCCGAGCCCCACCCAGCCCGGCCTTGGGCACCTCCAGGGGTGGACATGGAGGTGCCCATGGGGTGGTAGGGTCTTTGGGAGCCCATTTACCAGCTCCTCCCGGTCCTCCGGCATGAGCAGCTCAGCGCCGCGCTTGCCGCAGTCGTCCCGGCTGGCGCTCCAAGGATTGACCCGGTCGGTGACCCAATAGCACTTGGTGCCACGCAGTGCCCAGCTCTGGGGGCACAGCCTGCACCCCTCCCACTCTGGAAGACAGAGCTGTGCTGATCCCTTCCCCCGACACATCCAAAGGCCAATTCCCAAGTGCTTCCCTGGAGATGCCCTGGGCTTTGCATGGTTCGCCACTTGGGGATCCCCACGAGCTTCTCGGAAAGCTGGTGGAGATGCCTCCTCACCTTGGAGGTGGGGCTGGCAGAGCTGCTTCCTCAGCTCCGAGCAGGTGTTTTCCAGGGTGGTGATGGTGGCAACTCCAATGGTTCTGTTCCCGCTTGCGCAGCTCCCGGGGTTCTCCGAGCGCTGGGGCAGAACTGGGAGGGAAAGGTGGAGCAGGGGAGAGGGTCCCAGCGCTGTGTGGATGCCCCGATTGTGGGGGCCGCCCAGTGAGAACCCCAGACCTTGGGGGTTCCCCCCCAGCTCACAGGGTGAGGGGCTTCATCACCCCCTTGGGACCATCAGTGTGGGCTCAGCTCCCAGCAGGACCCCTTTGGGGTCTCTGGGCCTGCTCCAAGTCCAACCGATCCCCCCCCAGATCCACCAGCCATGGGGATCACTGGGCCAAAGGCTTGGCAGATCCTGCCCCACACCCAGGTCCCTCTCCAGGACCAGATCCACTGGATCTTCTCATCCCATCCTGATAAATCCCTCCTTCCCATCCTGAGGGATCTCCTCCTCCTGTCCCACGTGGATCTCCTTCTCCCCCATCCTGAGGGACATCCTCCAGATCCACCCAACCCCCTTCCACCTGTTTTGGGTGGCATTGGGTCAGAGCAGTGTTGGGTGCCCCCACCCACATCCCGCTGGGCACCAGGCAGACGCCGTTGTGGCTGTTTGGCCCTGGGGTGTCAAAACCCAGCCCTGCCACAGGTGAGAAGTTTCCACTGGTTGCAGCTTGCAGGACGCCCAAACCGGCCTGGTTTCCTCCACCCATCGGCTCTGAGAAATTCCGATATGAACCCACTTCCCCCCACCTTCCGTCAGCAGATTTGTCTCCAACACGAGTGGTTGGGACCCCCTTCCTGCTCGGTGGATGCTCCCCTCTATGGATGGTCCCATTGGCATGGTCCCCTCGGGATGGCCCCCTTGGCATCATCTCCTTTTGATGGTCCCTTTGGTATCGTCCCCTTTCTGTGGTCCCCTTGCCATTGTCCCCTATAGGTGGTCCCCTGGGGATTGACCCCTCGCAGTCATCCCCGTGCCAGCCAGCAGAGCCACTCACGTGAGCACCCCATCACCACCACGGCTGCTCCAAGGAGGACGTTCCCGGTCCACCCGGCCCAGAGCGCAGTTCGGTGCCAGCGGGGACAGGTGGGTGCTGGAAGGGAAGGAGCCGTCACCCACAGTACGGATTTGGGCTGGTTTCTCCCCCAAAAAAGGCCACTTGGAGCCTTGGAGCGCTCGGGGTTCTGCTGGTGGTTGTTCCAAAGCCTCGGGCAATCGTTGCCGATCGTTCCACCACCGCCTCCCTCCTCCATCCCACACAGGTCCTGCCGTTCCTTGCAAGGAGGTTGGGTTGTTCTACCAAGACTCCAAGAATCGGGAATTTCCTCCTGGATGTTGGAAGCCATTGGAAACCCAAATGCTTGGGTCAAGGTGGGAGATGGTCCCACCTCGGATTCCTTCCTCCTTGGTCCTGCGTGGACTGAGCTCTCCCAGGAGACTCCATCCAACCAAGGATGGGCAACTCCATCCTCTCCCAGCTCCACCCTGCTCTTGGAAGCAGAGCTCAAGGTTGGGCAAGGCCAAGTCATCCTTGGCTCTCATTTCACAAAAGGGAGGTGGGATGAGGATTCCGGACGAAGACGGAGCTCACCTTGACCAGAAAAGGGGGATTAAGGTTCCTCATTGGAACGAAACAGAGGAGGAGGAACATCCGGTTCCACCTTGACTTCAGCAGAAAGTGGGGGTTTCCCAGCTTTTTGGGATGGAAAGGGAGGTGTTTGGTGGAAATGAGGATTTGGAATAAAGAAGGCGACGACTGCCTGAGAGCAGCTGAATTCCACAGGTTTGGAGCCTTTGCAGGGGGGTTCCTTCCATTGCGCCAGGACAAGATCCCTTCGGATGGGTTTTAGGAGCCCCTGGAGATGCTGTTGGGGTGGGGGTTGTGGCAGCTGCCGCCCAAGCTCTGCTGGGAAAGCAACGTCGTTCCCGAGGGTGTGATGTTTGACCCCATGGCAGCAACCGCCAGCTGGGTTTCCATGCTGGAAGAATCCCATTCCATTGAGCACTGACAGGACTTTGAGCAGGGAATGAACCAGGGACCAAGCTTCAGCAGGACAAAAGAAACCCCCTCTGGAGTCCCCTCAGTGCTTTGGGATCCCTTCTTGCGCCACCGCAGCCGCGGGCCCCTTTCCTTCCCCATCTGGAGGTTGGGAGGCTCCTAACGCAACCACAACCCCTGAAAGAGCCCCCAAACCACCCCGGAATGCGCTTACCGCGAGAATGGGGAAGCAACTCCCGCTCCCTGCCGCGTTCCCGGGGACCAACAGCCAGATCAGCGTAAACAACTCCGCCATCCATCGCCAGAGAAGCAGCCCCGGCCTCGCCCTTCGAGCCAACGCACTCCAGAGGCTCAAAACCTTCACTTGCATTGAGGTTCTCCCACTTCTCCCATCGGCTTTGCGAGCTCCGCTCGGGTCAGCGCCGAGACACGAGTGGCTCCGAGCGCTTGGTGAGGTCGTAAAGAGTGCAAAATCGAAACTGGACATGTGGCCTCTGCTGAATTAAAGCCAGGGAAAAGGAGTCTGCAGCATCCAATGGCATCAAGGAGCCTTTTTTAGCCCAAGCCAAGCTGCGTTCTGAGGGACCAAACGGAATCTCCCAACCATTGAATTGAATATTTACACTATTTATTCTTTAATAAGAAAAAAGCCCAAACAGACCCCAAATCCCCGGTTCTGAGGGCCCAGAGGCTGCTCCTCGTTCTCCAAATCGGTTCTTTTGCCAGAAAAATGAGCTGCAATTGCAAGAACGATGCCGAGATTCCCAGAAGATTCCCCGTAGAATGGCAAGAATCGGGATTTTAATGGAAACAAAGCCAAGCAGAGCCCTTCCTGCCTCGTCACCTCCTCTTTCCCAGCCTTTGGCCCTGTTTCTCCCCATTTCTCATTCCAGCAGCTCCGCTTTCACCCTGCTTCCCTGTAAATCCCGATTTTTCAACCCCGGGATTGAAGCAGCCTGGGATTGGCCGCCTCGCCCCCCATAAAACCAGGGAGACTCGGAACCAAAGGTGTTCAGGATGAGCCCCACGAGGGGAAAGGTGGAAAATTTCCCACCCAGCTCAAGAAAATCCCGGTGTTTCACCTTCCTTCCTTGTTTTCAAGTCGCTTCCAAGAGGGAGGCAGCTCCTCCCTTTGGAAAACCGGGATGGGACGAGGCCGAAGAGAGGGCGGGGAAGGTGGAAAAGGAAAGACAACCCCAAAATTAAAGAAAAGAAAGCGCTAAGGTCAGGGGATGGAATCCCTGCTGGGTTGTTGGGAAGCCCACTGTGGATTTTTCCACATCCAGACTGGGAAAAGCCCCCTCCGAGGATCTTCCAACCCCAGGGAAGCAAAAGCTGGGCTGCCGGAAGAGGAGCCAGACGCTTCTGGACCTTTCAGAGCATCCAAAACTGAGGTGTGGATGCTTGTGGATCTCTCGGAGCAACCAAAATGGAGGTGTTTGACCCCATTTAGGAGGAAGAAGTGGTTTTGAGAGAGAGGAAAACAGATTCGGAACTGGGAGCCCATGAGGGGCTCGATGCAGGATCCAAGCAGGGAATGTCCCACCGTGATCCTCTTGGAACGTTTCTCCTCGCTGCCCACCCAAAGCAAGGAGGGAAAACGCTGCTCCCTTGGGAAAAGCAAAGGCAGGAGGGGCTGCAGCTTCTCCTGAGGCACCAAACCCTTGGGTTGAAGGTTCAGTGTTGGCCGATCACCTTCCTCCCCAGAAAAAAACAGCTCTGAGCTCCCCGACCCAGCTCGGAGGCCCCGTGGGTGCCTTTTGCCCTTCTGAGAGCGGGGGTGGCAGTGGTTGAGAGCGGAAACACTGCAACGAGAAGGAGCTACCACGTCCATGCAGGAATTGGAACAGTGCTGTTGCGGCCAAACAACCCCAAGTGACCTCATCCGAGGGGAAAAAACGTGCCTCAGAAACGGGAAGGAGCTCCTGTGGTCACCGCTCGCCGCAGCCTGCGCGGGATCGGAGCTCTTCCAACTGGATTTGCTACCCGAATAGAGGCGAAAGTGGAGGGGGAGGAGGGCTGGGTGAGCGCTGGGGCGGGGAAAGAGGGGAGGAAGGGAATTAGGAAAAAATCCGGGCAGGGAAGAGAGAAGAGGAGCTTCTGCTCATGGAAGAAGCCTCCACACCAAGGTTTTCTCAGCACGGGAAGAGCCTAAAACCAGAGTTTTCTCAGTGGTTTCAGATACTGCGTGAACAAGCGTGATACAAGCGTGAACAAGGAAAATTAATTATCCCCCCTGGGGGTGAGATATCCCCCACAGAAAGGGGGGGTCGGGGCTATATAGGACACAGGAATCGTTTTTCGCCTCGGCATGCGATTCCCGTTCCTGTGGGCGCTATCCGTACGTGTATTCGTGATTATCCCCCTTCCCACGGAGATCAATCTGAAATACAACTCTGCTTTGCGAGTAGGGAGTTATTACCACCAAGTTTGTGGGGTGTTCCTGAGGATGGGTGGGGTGTAACTGTCCACAAGAAACAGAAACGGTTCGCGTGGGACTTCCAAAGAGAAGATCTAGGAGGTAGATTTAATCACGGGATCAAAGCGAAGGAAAGAGTTCCCGAAAGGCAGCCCACTGGGCTACGTATGGAGACACTGGAAAGAGTTGGGGGGAGGACCCGGAGGTTCAAGGAGTAAAAAGCTGATAATGTTTTGCAGTCAGTGGTGGCCCCTTTGAGATGAAGAGAAATGGCCGTAAACAGCACTTTAGACTACGGTCACTTGGAATATCAGAGGGGATTGTGGCCTAAACCCTCTGCAGGACCCCACAGTGCTGGCCGTAGGAGAAAAATTAAATTAAAAGATGGGAAAAGCAAGTTGAAGAGGTGGCGGTGTGCATGCCCGAGGGACGCAATTTAGAAAAACTTATGTTTGAGGCTTGGCAAGTATTTAGCCATCGGGAAGAAGAAAAAGAAAAGAGACGGGAGGAAGATCGAGGAAGAGAGAGGGGCACCGGTAGCGGCCTTGCAACGGGGGGCTGGGAACGAACAGGGAAACTGGAGCTCTAAGAGGGCGTGCTCGAAGACCCTCACTGAGATGAAATCAGTGTACTTGGTGCAAACAAACAGGACTCTGGAGGAGGGAGTGTCCCCTGTTGAGTTGGGGAGAGAGGAGAATCATAAACCCTCCCAGGACTCAAGCCCCAGTAGGCGAAGACTGAAGGGGACTGGGGAATCTCTTCCAGCGGATCCCTTGGTGATGTTGAAGCCAGGGAAGCAGCAACAAGGGGTGGAGTTTTTAATAGACACTGGAGCAACATTTTCAGTCTTAAACCAGGCCCTAACACCTATGGGCAATGATTTTGTACCGGTAAAGGGCGCTACTGGCCAAAGCAAAAAGGCATATTTCCTCCAACCTTTGAGATTTAAACTGGGGAAACAACTGGGAATACATCAATTCCTCCATATGCCAAATTCACCAAAGCCCTTGTTGGGACGAGATTTAGTAGAAAAATTAGGAGCAGAAATAAGATTTTTGAAAGAAGGAATAGAGTTTAAGGTGGGGGATGATCAACTAATTGAGCTCTTAAGTTTGGCCTTGGTAAGCCCCTCTGAAAAGGCACAGGTGCCCGGGGAGATTCGGGACCAAACATTTCCCAAGGCCTGGGCCACTGAAATACCCGGCAGAGCAAAACCAGCCGCACCAACAGGAGTTAAAATTAAACCAGGGACTAAGCCAGTGAGAGTAAAGCATTATCCTTTGAGGTTAGAGGATAGACGAGAGAACACAGCTAACATGGACTGTACTTCCCCAGGGCTTTAAGAATAGCCCCCCCCCCCCCATCTTCGGCAACAGCTGGCAAAGGGTTTGGAACAATGGGACTGGCTGCCTGGAGCGGGGACTGTGCTGCAGGGTGTGGACTATCTCCTCAGCCAAAGGAGCGGAATATGGCTTGGATGGTGAGTTTATTCAAGTTTCTTGGACTGAGTGGTTACTGAGTCTCTCCACAGAAAGCTCAAAGAGTCCAGCGGAAGGTGACACATCTGGGATATGAAATCACGGCCGGCGAACAAACCTTGGGGATGGCGAGAAAGGAAGCCATCTGTCAAACTGCCAAGCCACGGACGGTTAAGGAGCTTGAACCTTCTTGGGGATGACAGGTTGGTGTTGCCTCTGGATCTACAACATAGAATCACAGAATTGCTAGGTTGGAAGAGACCTCTGAGATCACCGAGTCCAGCTGTGCCCTGCTAAACCCTGTCCCTAAGGAACTCATCCACCCGTTTTTTAAACCCCTCCAGGGACGGCGACTCCAGCCCCTCCCTGGGCAGCTGTGCCCATCCCTGACCACCCTTTCAGTGAAGAAATTCTTCCCAATGTCCAGTCTAAACCTCCCCTGGCGCAACTTGCAGCCGTTTCCTCTGTCCCGTCGCTGTCACTTGTGAGCAGAGCCCAGCACCCACCCTGTCACAGCCTCCTTTCAGGCAGTTGTAGACAGGGATGAGGTCAACTGTGAATTCCTGGTAAGACCACTTCATGAACTTATTAAAACCAGCTCAAGAGACCTTACCTGGAATGGAGGAGCCGAGCAGGCTTTCTACAACTTAAACCGAGAACTCATGCGGGCACCAGCCTTGGGGTTACCACACCCCACGAAACCTTTCTGGCTCTTCTCCCATGAGGAGCAGGGCGTTGCATTGGGAATCTTGGCCCAAAGCCTTGGCCCAGACCGGAGAGCAGCAATGTGTTTCTCCAGACAACTGGATGAAGTAAACAAGGTTTGGCCGAGTTGCCTAAGAGCGGGCGCTGTGGGTGTGACTGACATCCAGGAGGCCCGCAGATTCACCACGGGCCAAAAGACAACTGTATTGGGATCACGCACTCTCTCTGCCGTGTTGGAGGCAAAAGGGGGACTTTGGCTGTCCCCACAAAGATTCCTGAAATACCAAGCCGTTATGGTAGAGCAAGGTGATGTCCAAATAATGGTTACTAACATTGTCAATCCAGCATCTTTTCTCAGCAGAGCGACAGGAGAGCCTGTAACCCATGACTGCCTGGAGACAATTGAAGCAGTGTATTCAAGTCGGCCGGATTTAAAGGAACAACCACTAAAGGACGCCGAAGCCACATGGTATGCAGACGGTAGCAGTTATGTTGGGCAAGGCCAATGGAAGGCTAGTTATGCACTAACTACTACTGACCAGGTAATAGAGGCCCAGGCTCTCCCCGCTAACACGTCAGCCCAAAAGGCAGAAATCATAGCTCTGACCCGAGCTTTACAGTTGGCAAAAGGGAAAAAGATCAACATTTGGACTGATTCTAAATATGCTTTTGGGGTGGTTCATGCTCATGGAGCAGTCCGGAAGGAAAGGGGACTTTTGTCCACACAAGGAAAACACATAAAACATGCTGACGAAATACTTAAATTGTTGGAAGCAATTCAGCTACCGGAAAAGGTGGCCGTCATGCATTGTAAATCTCATCAAAAGGGAACTACGCACCAAGAGATTGGTAACTCTGTGGCAGACCGTGAAGCCAGGAGAGCAGCAGAGGAAACTGTAACAGAAATACAATCTTTAATTCCAGATGGTAAAATCCAAATGGATCAAGTTCCTAAATATACAAAGGAGGATTTGATACGCATTAAGGATCTGAACGGGAAAGAGAGTGAAAATGGATGGGTTAGCACACCAGGAGGGAAAGTTGTAGTTCCCAGTGCTTTGCTCTGGGCAGTAATTACGGCTGAACATAGGAAAACACACTGGGGAGCTGAAGCTTTACACAAATATCTGAGCAAGAGTAGCATCGCTTGGAATTTATACAGCATGGTTAAACAGGTAACACAACGGTGCGAGATTTGCCTACAAAATAATCCCCAGGTTACGCGAAAAACTGAACTGGGACAAACTGGGAGAGGAAATCTCCCCGGGCAGTGGTGGCTAATTGACTTTTCAGAACTCCCAAGAAAAGGGGGATACAGGTACACCTTGGTACTAACAGACGCCTTTTCAGGAGGGCCAGAAGCATTCCCTTGCCGAACAAGCACAGCTAGAGAAGTGACTACGGCTTTGTTACAAGAAGCAATACCCAGGTTTGGGGTTCCAGCTGTAACATCCTCAGATAGAGGCCCTCATTTTGTGGCCAAAGTCACACAGGGAGTCCGTGGGCTTTTGGGAATAGACCGGCAACTCCATAGCCCTTATAGACCACAAGCGAGTGGTCAGGTGGAAAAGATGAACCACCTTCTCCAAGTACAGATTGTAAAATTAGGCCAAAAATCCAGATTAACATGGCCTCAGTCACTCCCCCTGGCTCTGTTGGGAATCAGAACCAAGCCGAAGGCTAAAGAGGGAAATGCTGTATGGGAGACCCTCTATGGCTCAGGCCGGAAGGTCGGCAGGAGCTGGCACCCAAGTGCTAACTGACTGTGTGATAGGTTTACGGAAGCAACTGAGAAGGCAGCCATGGGAACTCGTGCCCATGGCCTTGATGGACCAAAACACAACACAGCACCAGGCGACTACGTAGACGTTGGATCTCTTTCAGATTCACCGTTAGAGTTGAAGCGGGACGGACCGTTTCAGTTTCTCCTAACAATGTACACAGCTATAAAGCTCCTGGACAACGCTGGGAGCCAACAGAAACCGGACCTTCGAAACTTTGGCTCAGGCAACATAGTGGTGGGGGAAACCTAGATTAGGACTTCAAAATGATCAGGGGAGAATTTGAATTGTTAATGTGTTTTTGGCATCTTTTCTCTTGCCCGCAACCAAGAGCCTAATGCCTGGCCTTGGAATAGTTAACTGGGCCGGTCTTTGTGGTGTGGCTGGGGCAGAAATCTAAAGGAAAAGGATTTAATCTACAGGGCTAAAATCGACAGAACACTGCCACCTGGTGGCACCACCACCCGCCACACTGGTTACCACCAAACCAATAGTTGTATCCGATCCAAAGAGTTTTGGAGTAGGACCTTACGCAGTTAAGAACACAGGTCAACAGCAGTTGCTGTACAATCCAGAATGGTCGCTCAAACGGGTCGAATTGTTGGTGCAAAATAATATTTCCGAGGTTCAGCCGAATTGCTCTCCCTACCTGGGAGCCTCTTTTGAGGGATGGACAACCTGGCTGAGGAAACGGAGACCTTTTGAGAAAAGAACACAGAGAGATCTAACTGGTGTTTCAGGAACGGGATTGGGAGTTTTAAATAGCATTGATTCAGAGGTATTAATGAACAAGTTAGCCACTGCTTCTAGCAACCTGGCAACATCGCAACAGCCCCTGCGATTTTCCCTATCGGCTCTGGGAACAAATCAACGGCTGCTATCAACAGTATTACCAAAATGGGAAGAAGGAAATATCAAGGACTGTGAATTGATCACAAGTGCCCTCAGTGTGGTCCCAAATCACCTTTCTTTGGCTCTTGGCTGCATTCAGGCACAGCTATGGAGGCAGTCGGTGGCCGCCTCGATCATACGGGAGGGCGAAGAAGGTACTTTCCCCACTGAAATTCGGAAAATCGTTTGGGACAGAGCCTCTGACTTTGAGCGGGAACTGCAGTCCTGGTGGAACTCGGTAACCTTCACTTCTAACCCCATCACTGACACAGCCACGGCCTTTGTGCTGACCATACCTAATGCCTCAATATATGCAGCGCATCCCAGCGTTGCGTTAGGGCTGAACCACAACGGAGCTGTACGCTGTCCTGCGGAGCACAGAGCATGGGCCCGAAAAGTGGATGGGAAGTGGCAAAGTGGGCATTTAGAATCCTGCACTGTGCGGGGACAACAGGGGTTCAGCTGCGAAGGTGAAACAGCGCTCCCGCCATCTGTCTGGATACTGAACGGAAGGTTTGTCATTTTGACATCGTCCTCACCTTAACTGGGAGACGGTTCTTATGGACATTGGTAAGGGCTGCGTGTGTTTGAGGACGAAGTGTGACGTTATTTTAGTAGGTATGATAAAGGCAGAAATGCGGAACCATTCCGATTTTTGAATATGGAATTCTTTTAAAATCCAAGGGCGTGACTTTTCTTACTCCGCACCAGTGATATCGCGCCAGCTCCTACAATCTAATTACACGCTGCTCCACGAGCTCTTATCTGCTCCAATTGGAATGAACCTTTCCTTAGTAAAGCAATTGATACAGCATCCAGATTTAATCGGGATTTTGGAGGAGATCCGACAAAACGGACAAAGGACTCTGATAACTGTTCACCACAATATGGACAAAATACACCGCCTTTTGAAAGGAGTAGAAACGGACGGAGAAAACAGATGGTGGGACACAGTTTTCGGATGGTCCCCTACAGCCACCACCGTCCTGAAGAGGCTGTATCGCCCCATTCTTGTTCTTTTGATATTCATTTGGATTTCTTTAGTTTCATCCACAGTATTATACGTTTTGAATTGGAGGATGATGAAAAGAGTGGCACACTTCACCTTGGTAATTCATGCTGTGCACCAAACAATTCCCCTCGAGAGACAGAGTAGGTAGAAGGGAAAAAGAATTTGCCTGGGGTGAAAAGTCAGGGGGGAATGATGAGGGACTTGAAGCCTTTGTATGTTCTGAAGGGCCCTATTTCAGTTCCCTTGGGACATCTGGCAAAGAGGGGGTTTCGCAATGGAATTCTGTAGGAGCACCTGCTGATAAGGAGGGACAGGTCTGGGAGCACCCGCTGATAAGGAGGGGGTTAGAACTTTGACGCTGATAAGGAGGACGTTTCAAACACCCTTGAGGAAGGTCCAGGACCCCAGGCAGGGCATCAACTGAGCCTGCAGGAAGGACCCTCGCACAACCATAAGGGGACAGTGGGCACACGCGCGAGAGATGGAACTTGTGTTAATGATGTCCTAGAATTGATCAACCCATGGAATGAATGTGGGTGGCCTTTGGCAAGAAATGCCGACCCGTCCTTTGTTCAGGGTGCAGGGATTTTTGGAACTCTCAGATCTGCTGCCCCCCGGGGAAATAACACACCTGACTTCATAACTCTCTGCGAGTTGGGGGGGGGTCTTTATTCCACAAGTCAGGGCTGCCTTCAGCGGGTGCCTTCCCATGCAGAAAGGAGACCCAAGGGCACCCATCGCTGCTTCATGGAACCCCAGAACCATGGAATGGTTGGGTTTGACGGGTTCCAGCTCATCCAGGGGGGAAAAAGGCAGGAGAGGGAAAGGGGAGGGAGGGGAAACAGGCAACAGAGGGAAAGGGGCATGGGGGGGGGGGGGGAAACAAGGCAAGAGAGGGAAAGTGGAGGAGGGGGGAAAACCAGGGCCGGAGAGGGAAAGGGGAGGGGGGGGGGGAAACAAGGCAACAGAGGGAAAGGGGAGGGGTGGGGAACGAAGAGAGGGAAAGGCGGGGGGGCGGAAAACAGGAGAGGAAAAGGGGAGGGGAGAAAAAAGGCAGGAGAGAGAAAGGGGAGGGGGGGGGAAAGCAGGAGAGGGAAAGCGGGGGCCGAAAGGGAGGAGAAGGAACGGGAGGGGACAGCGAAGCAGCGGCGGGGAGGGCTCCCCTCAGCACAGAACAAGGAGCAGCACCCGCAGCCGGGCCCCACCTGCCCCGCACTGCATCCCCCGCCTCACGGAGCCGACGCCGCTGAGAGTTCCGCTCGCTCCCACAGTCGCTCTTACACCTCAGGGGAGGGCGGGGGCTTCGCGTGGCTCGGCCAATCAGCGCGCGAGGATAAGGAGTGGCAGGACACGCAGCCAATGGGAGTGGAGCTGTCCAAGGCCCCTGGCAGGGGGCCAACCCTTCCCGCCGGCGCCTTTTTCCCTGCTGGGGGGAGGGGGAGGGGGCGTTGCTGGCGCCCGGAGAGAGCAGCGAGCGCGGGCCCTGCTGCCACCGCCCCCGGGCCCTTTCCCTCCTGGAACAGCGCCAGCAGCCCCGGGCCATCCCGCCCCGGCTCCCTCCAGCCCTGGGCTGCTGGCAGGTGCTTCTCAAAGGCCACGTCCCGGCAGGGAACCCCGGAATTCCTAGAGAATCCCAGAGAGTTGGCAGCAACCCCTGGGGATGAGGAACAAAGCTGCTGAGAAATAAAAAGGCCGTTTCTCTACAAAGTCAGAAGGAACTGGGAACGTCAGGAAGCACAAAGTTCCACTCAATGATTTTATGGGTTTTGAGCTGGGAACTGGGATGAGATGGAGTCATGGAGTGGCTTGGGTTAGGAGGGACCTTAAAAGCCACCCAGTTCCACGAGCAGGGACCCCTCCCACTGGGTCAGGGGGCTCCAAGCCCCATCCAACCCAGCCCTGGACACCTCCAGGGATGGGGATGGAGATGGAACACTGCGGAGATCGACACACAGACTCCGATGCAGAATCAAAGACCTTTTCTTGTCAGAAGGCTGCATTTTTATATTCTTGAGTTCTATCACACGCTGGATGCTTCTACGTGATTGGATACACACAGCGGTCCACGCGCCTAAGTTACACTTGTGATTGGTTACTTACACACGATCACGCACTGCTGCAAGAAGCAAGTTTAACATTCTTTTGCTGGAGAATTTGCTCTTTCTTTTACACTTCTTTGCAAACAGTTCTGTTTCTTCACCACCTAATCCCTCGTATCTCACTGTTCAGGGCCCTTCAAGAATACCACGCTGCTCGTCAATATAAAATGTCTCCAACAGAACATGGTGGTGGTGAGGAAGGTAATGATAATCAGGACAATAATGGGGCATCCACAACTTCTCTGAGGACCCTGGGCCACCCTCACCGCCCTCACAAGAGAACTTGTAGATAAACTTGAGAAATGAGTTGGGAATTTGTGTGATATTGGTAAAAATATGCTCACTGGAAGGGCTACCAAGCACTGGCAGGGGCTCCCGGGGCAGTGATTGGGTCACCATCCCTGGAGGGGCTTAAAAAACAGGCACGCAAGGTCCTCAGGGAAATGATTCAGTGCCTGAAAGACACGGTTGGGTGCGATGATCTCAAAGGGATTTTTCAGCTGCAAATTCTATGATTCTACTTTACATAAATAATTAAGGAACCACTCATAGAGGGAAGTGTTTGCCGTGCACTCACTGCATGCCTTGTCATGCATTGAGAACAGAGGTTCCTGTTAGAGTTCCCAAGGGATGGGGAAAAGCCCCGAAGGCCAAACCCTGCAATGGAATTGTTCCTAACTTGCCTTGTGAGGTTGGCGATTTGCATTACGGATAACGAATCCAACTGTACAGACAACACGAGTGCTGGGGGTGCCTTTAGAGGTCCCTTCCCTCCTGAAATCATCTGTGGTTCCACGCTAAAACCCACGTTCAGGTGCCTCGGTTTGCCTCATGCACATAAATTAATATTTCCCCTTCCTATTGGCACAATAAGATCCCAAGATCCCCTGGGAGCACGCGGACAAGATGCTATGAATGGCTTTCTCCCTCGGTAAATTTGCAGATGACGCTGAGTTTTGTTCCGTAGTTTGAATCTGCTGGAGGGCAGGAAGGGTCTGCAGAGAGATCTGGAATCCATCAGTTGGAGGGCTGGAAGGATCTACAGAGGGATCTGGAATCCATCAGTTGAAGGGCTGGAAGGATCTACAGAGGGATCTGGGATCCATCGGTTGGAGGGCAGGGAGGATCTACAGAGGGATCTGGGATCCATCGGTTGGAGGGCAAGAAGGATCTACCGAGGGATCTGGCCATGGGTTCATGGGCTGGAGGGCAAGAAGGATCTTCAGATCTTTAATTGCCCAAAGGCAGAGATGAGACAAAAATGGAGCTGAAATGGCAAGGTGAGACCCCGAGTGGGAGGGGAGAAGCCCCTCGGCATTGTGGGGTGAAGTGAGAGGAAACACGAGGAGCAGTCCTGGCAGGGCTGGGCAAAGAGCATTTTGTGGGCGGAGCCACCGCAAAACCGAAAGAAAAGGCCAAGCCTGCTGATTTCTCAGAAAGCCGAGCTGTTAGGGGAACTCAAAACAAAACATAATTAACTCGTTGGGGTTTGTACAGAATCGAATCATCTGATCATTGAATCATAAAGTGGTTTGGGTTGGAGGGGACCTCAAAGCCCTCAAGGGACCTCAAGGACATTGAGGGGCTGGAGCACGTCTGGAGAAGGGGATGGAGAACATGGGTTGTGGGAGCGGCTGAGGGACCTGGAGTTATTGACCCTGGGGAAAAGGAGACTGAGGAGAGACCTTGTCTGCACCTCCCTGAAAGGAGGTTATGGGGAGGTGGGTCTTGGCTTCTTCTCCCAAGGGACAAGCCATGGGACAAGAGGAAACGGCCTCGAGTTGCACCAGGGGAGGTTCAGGTTGGACATCAGGGAAAGCTTCTTCACGGGAAGGGTTCTCAGGCTGCCATGGAGGTGGTGGAGTCACCTTGGCTGGAGGTGTCCAAGGCCAGGTGGGATGGGGCTTGGAGCCCCCTGACCCAGTGGGAGGGATCCCTGCCCATGGAACTGGATGGGCTTTGAAGTCCCTTCCAACCCAACCCATTCCATGGTTTCATGCTCCCTGTCAACATCACCAGTACCAGCATCATCACCATGATTGTGACCATCACCACCACCATCGTGTTCCATCCCCGTCCCCACCCCTGGAGGTGTCCAAGGCCGGGTTGGATGAGGCTTGGAGCCCCCTGACCCAGGGGGAGGGGTCCTGTTGGAGCTTTTCCTCCACCGGCACCCCAAGTCCTTCTCCTCAGGGCTTCTGCCACCCATTGGGATTGTCCCAAGCCAGATTCAGGACCCCGTAAGGACCAGTAACCTCCTTTCTCCTGCTGGGACCATCCTGGTTGTCCTTTCTCTGGAGACCCAACCCCGCAGATGTCCTGTGGTCCTCCCCACGCTGCGTCCCTGTCCACGCTGCGTCCCCATGGGTGTTGGGGCCCTGGCAGGAAGCTCGAGCCCCGCTGCCCGTTCGCACCTCAATGCTTCGCGCTCGGCTCGACCATTGTTTGGTTTCCTGTCCCCCCTCCGCACGCCCCTTGCGCACCATGGAGGACGCAGATGGGTACATGGCCTTGGAGCTGTGCGGCAAGAGGGGCGCAGTGGGGACCCCCAGAACCATCCGGGACGCAGGTACTGGTGGGGTCATGGCCGCTCGTCTCCCCCAAACCTTGAGGAGGGGGTGGTGCCGCCTGGTGGGGATGCTCAGGGTGGGGAAACTGAGGCATAGAGGGAGGAGGAGGCATCTGGGGGGGCTTTTCTTGAGGCTCTGGCTCAGCTCCCCCAGGAGCTGCTCCAGGTGGGGAAACTGGGACCCCAGAATTGGGAGCAGAGAAATCCTGGGGCGGGGACCCCTACTTCCTGGGGTGCCCCCTTTGCGCAGGAGGGGCTGCCGGGGTCTCTGGGGGGGACACGGATGCTTTTGACACCCTCCCCCCCCCTTTATCACGCCCCTTCCCGTGAGTGCAGGATCTGCTCCACAAGCCCCTTGGGGTGTCCTGGCAGGAGACTGCCAAGGTGCCCCAGCAGGAGCCCCCCATCATCGCCGCTGTCTCCTCTGGACCCTGACGGCCACCCTGCTCCTGTCCCTCGTGGGGTGTGGTGAGTTGGCCCCTGCGGGCTTGGTTTTGGGGGGGTGGGAGAGCTGGGGAGCCGCCTCCGTCCCTGAGGGTTGACACCCCCTAGCTGGGCTCTCCCAGTGTCTTGGCTGGCGGTGGAGAGGGGACGCCTCGAGATGACGGCGGGACGCGGGAACGCGTCATTGGGACCCGGCCAGGAGGCTCTGGGGTGCAACCGCCTGGAGCTGAGGAGCCACCTGTGCCCCCTGCCAGGTAAGGGCACCCCGCCAGGTAACGGCACCCAACGTGGGGTCCCCGTCCACTGGGATCCCCCCCATCCGGAGCGAACAATGCTGTCCTCGCCCTGGCTGACACGGGGCTCGCTCATGGTGTCCGTCTGTCTGTCTGCAGAGTGGGAGGGGTGCAGGCTGTGCCCCCAGAGCTGGGCACTTCGTGGCACCAAGTGCTATTGGGTCACCGACCGGGTCAATTCTTGGAGCGCCAGCCGGGACGACTGCAGCGAGCGCGGTGCCGAGCTGCTCGTGCCGGAGGACCGGGAGGAGCTGGTAAATGGACTCCCAAAGGCCCCACCACCCCATGGGCACCTCCGTGCCCACCCCTGGAGGTGCCCAAGGCCGGGCTGGGTGGGGCTCGGAGCCCCCTGCTCCAGTGGGAGGTATCCACGCTCCAGGGTTTCGTGAAGGACTTTGTGCAGAATCCCAGCCGCTACTTCTGGATCGGCCTCTCCATCCCCAGCACCACAAAGGGCTGGACCTGGCTGAACGGTTCCCGGCTGGACCAGAACCAGTGAGCAGTGGGGGGTAAGGGGGGCAGGATGGGCATCGGGATGGCTGTTGGGATGGGGGTCGAGAGGGGCGTCAGGATGGGCATTCAGATGGAGTTGGGATGGGCATCAGAATGGGGGTCAGGATGGGTGTCCAGATGGGTGTTGGGATGGGGGTCAGGGTGGCCTTTGGGATTGGGATCAGGAAGGGAATTGGGATTGGGGTCGGGATGGGCGTTGGGATTGGGGTTGGGATGGGTGTTGGGATGGGTGTTGGGATGGGAGTCAGGATGGGCCCCTCCACCACCACCTTGTGTCATGACTTGGGGTCCCTCCGGCAACCGAAGGATCCAGCTGAGCCCTGGAGATTCCACCGGGACCTGTGGGGTGCTCAGGAGGGACATGATCGGCTCCGAAATCTGCAGCATGGGCTTGCAGTGGATCTGCCGGAAAGAAGCCACCTGGCTCTGAGCCGGCGCGGTTGGGGCGTCCCCAACTCTTCCCCATCCTGTCATGAGGAGCAGCACCAGGGAGCTGCCCCTCATTTGCTAATTTGCCAATAAGGAAGGAGCCGGGCGGGGCTGGAGGGTCCAGGTTGGTGCCAAACTCAAGCAACTGTTGGCATCCCAGTTGGAGATCTCAGCAGAGAATAAAATTCATGAATTGGTGCAAGAACCATCAGAGTCTGCTCTTTCTCACCAACAAGGAGTCTCTTCGTTCCAGTAGTGGAGAATTCCCGACTCCTGGAACTGAGGGTGTGGGGTCTCATAGCAGGCTGCGGATCCTGACAAGGAGACAGCTAGCTCCGACCTCAGTATTCCCGTGAGAAGAAGGCCATGAGAAAGAAGAAAAGGAGGATTGCAGGTGCACAGATTAGAGGAGCTGGGAAAGCGCGAGGGAGGAACTCGGCACAGAAGAATGTGTACACAAGTAAAGCAAGCGAATTAGCAAGTAGAAGCTACGCATTCACAGCACACGGATAAGACGATATAAGAAAGCTTGGCACAAGCAATAAATGTCGACTGCACTTCATATCGGTGTCTGTGTCGTCCATTCCCCGCGGCGCTGCAGGCAGGCGTGAGATAACTGTGCTGCAGGCAGGCACAGTGAACTGCGCTGCAGGCAGGCGCAACAGTTGGTGGAGAATGCGGGCAACACGATCTTAGGCAACTCAAATAAGTAGAGAAGCTTAGCCGACTTGAAGAAGTTCGAGCCACCTGAGAGCCTCTGCATTATTGCTTTGGCAAGAAGCTTCTTTTTACTTTAAAAAAAGAAACACCAGAAGGGTGCTGGCTGGCAGTACACCAGTCGGTGCAGGACAGCCGACGGGTGCGCCAGCTTGCCCAAAAGAGGCAGGAGAATCGTAAGTGCTTACGTGTAACCAGCACCAAATAATGATATATACGGTATCCGTACAGGAAAATGCAACTTTAAAGTGCTTATTAAAATTAGCACGACTAGGAATTAAGGTGTCAGTATCAGAGGAAGAAAGAGTTAAGGTGATAAAGCATATGCTAAAGAAGAGAAGAATTAAACATGAAGAACGAGCTCTAGAGTCATTATCAGCCTGGCATAAAAGTAATGGAGTGTCCGCGGAATCTCTGTGTGTTTTTGATATCTCATTTTGGAGAGAGGCAGGAGCTTTGCTTTTTGAAAAGGCTTCAGAAGGAGGTGTAAATGCTATGCGAATTCTAACAACGTGGGGATTGATTCATGAGACTTTAAAAGATTCACAAGCTGAAGAACAAGCAGCCCAAGCCACACAAAGTAGTCCCTTGTCTGGTTATACCCCCCCAACAGTGTTTGTCCGGGGTAATTTATGACAAGGCATTGGCACCTACAGAAGATTTTATCTTAGAGGGTATTCAGACAGATGTTAGTCGTGAGGATGATCAGTCCTTGTCTGAGCAGGAACTTGAACGTGCTACAATGGTATCGTATAAAAGTTTTAAGCAACCAAAAAAAAACCCCCAAAAAGTTACACGTACTCAATGCAAAACTGAAAGTGACAGCGACAGCAGTAGCGATGAGGAAAAAAGAACAACAGGTTAAAACCTTCGGTGATAAGGAAGGGGATAATATTAGAAACAGATGGACACCCCAGACACCTCTGCTCTGTGTCCTCTCTCCCCCGGACAGCACAGGGACCTCCCCAAGCTCCCTGCCTCCGTCTCATCCTGCAGCAGCTCCAGCTCCATCCCTGTCTCGATCCGTTACCAATGCGAGAGTTCAAAACAATCCCAAGGGTGAAATTGGGACACAAACGAAGCCAAACGTCACAGAGACAAGTTTAATTTACTAAAACCTATGAGAAGAGACAAGAGGAAGAGAGTGATGATACCCAGGCCTCTCCAGTCTCTCCAGAAGCTCCGAACCAGATCCCAACAGGACCATAAACTTGCAGCCTGGTTTATGGTTTAGTGCTTCAGGAAGTGTTTAGGTTTATGGTTTAGTGTTTCCCTGTGCAGCGTTACAGGCTTGGGAAGAGAGGCTGGAGAGCTGCCTGGCAGAGAAGGACCTGGGGGTGTTGGGTGGCAGCCAACATGAGCCAACAGTGGCCCAGGTGGCCAAGAGGGCCAATGGCATCTGGGCCTGTGTCAGCCACAGCATGGCCAGCAGGAGCAGGGGGGTGATTGTGCCCCTGTGCTCAGCGCTGGGGAGGGCACCTCGAGTGCCAGGGTCAGTTTTGGGCCCCTCACTCCAAGAAGGACATTGAGGGGCTGGAGCACGTCCAGAGAAGGGCAAAGAGGCTGGGGAGGGGCTGGAGAAGAAGTGCTGCGAGGAGAGACTGAGGGAGTTGGGGTTGTTCAGCCTGGAGAAGAGGAGGCTGAGGGGAGACCTCAGCCCTGTCTACAACTGCCTGAGAGGAGGCTGTGACAGGGTGGGTGCTGGGGTCTTCTCACAAGTGACAGCAATGGGACAGAGGAAACGGTCACAAGTTGCACCAGGGCACGTTTAAACTGGACATTGGGAGTGGCTTTACAGTTTCTTACGCTTCCTACTGCACCAAAGCACGGAGACGGCAGCTGAGAGGGAAGCAGGAGGAGCTCTAGGGTAGCACCAGAAAGACGATGAGTCCTTCTCTGAGGGTGGCACAAGCTCTCAGCCCAGAAAGGTACACGTTGGCTTTCACCCTGTCCAAATTCCAGCAGGATCAGCTCCATGAATGCAGGAACTGGGTTGGATTCCAGTAGAATTCCAGAGCAGAACTGAGGGAAGCAATGAAGCTTTGAGACCTCGTTGTGGGTGAAAGGTCCTTTTCTCCACCACTTCCCTTATGCGATCCTCTTCGCAGCCAGGCCCGTGCTGCACAGATACGGGCGCACCTGGGAGCGGCTGGAACTCCACAGGTCACCATCGTTCAAGAAGTAGCACGGACCATATCCAATCACCAGGAATCTGCCACGGGAACGGAAGACAGTGCTGGTACCACCACGTTGGGCCCTCAAACCCCAGGAGATGACAGAGACGTGGATGGACACACACACAGGGTCACCTGCAAGGGGCAGCTCCTGCAGAGCCGAACCACCGGCCCCCTTCCCATCCCAACAGGGCCCCTTCCTGTCTCACACCAGGACTCACGTCTGGTTGACGGTTCTGCCATCCACCCACTCGAGGCGCTCACCACGTTTCTGCAGCCCCAACCAGTAATCCATCTTGCCTTTGAGGCGGGAGAGAAACTCCTGGGGAGGGAAGAGGTGGAGGTGCTGGTCAGGAGGTGCTGCCGCCCCCACACTGGTCACCATCCCCACTCCAGCTCCCGCCCAACAGCGGCTCCAAGCTCCGGGGCTGCGCGAGGAGGTCGCCCACCCGCCCGGGCAGCGGTGCTGGTCCTGCTCTGCCGCAGCTTTGCCGAGCACCGCTGACGGCTCCACGCTGGGGCTCCTTCCCTCCAGGCATCTCCAGCCCCACCAGCACCTCTTGCCCACCCAGTACCAACCCTGCCTCTCCAGGGCTCTGCCCAAGACAGGACCCCCAAGGCCAGGTTGGATGGGGCTGAAAGCCTCCTGACCCAGTGGGAGGCGTCCCTGCCCACGGCAGGGTTGGCACTTTGAGGTCCCTTCCGACTCCCCCACCCCAGGGTTCTCTCAGCTTTTTTGCTGATGGCGCTCGGGTTTTTGCTCGGCCGAGGGCCCGGGCGGAGGCAGCGGCTCCTCCTTTACCGGCCAGAGCAGCGATGGTCACCATGGTTTCCGGGGAGACCGGGGCAGAGGTTGTGTCCCGTTTGCTCGGACATTCCTTTCACTGACTATTTTTGGGTCTCCGCCTCATTCTCCATCTTGCTGCCTAGAGAATAGTCGCGCTTTGCTACCTCTGCTTGCGTTGCTGTATTCTCTGTCTCTCCATCTTTATTTCCTTTCCCTCTGTGTGTGAGTGCGAGTGTGACCGATAACCATCTGGATCGGCGCTGAGGAGGAGGCTGCCCGGAGCGGAGCTGCGGCTTAAAGTGACGGCACCACCGGAGCTCGGGTACGGGACTCGATCCGTATTAACATCTCAATCGCACTTGTTGCTGACTTTGTTCTGTTCTGTGCACACATACACTTGTAGCAAAGAACTGTTTTCTGTTCTGCACAATCTCACAATCTCTGATATAAATCACTTGATCATATTTTGGTTGCTTTGGGGTTTTTTTCATCCAAACTAAGACAAGTCTCATGAATCAATCCCCACGTTGTTAGAATTCGCATAGCATTTACACCTCCTTCTGAAGCCTTTTCAAAAAGCAAAGCTCCTGCCTCTCTCCAAAATGAGATATCAAAAACACGCAGAGATTCCGCGGACACTCCATTACTTTTATGCCAGGCTGATAATGACTCTAGAGCTCGTTCTTCATGTTTAATTCTTCTCTTCTTTAGCATATGCTTTATCACCTTAACTCTTTCTTCCTCTGATACTGACACCTTAATTCCTAGTCGTGCTAATTTTAATAAGCACTTTAAAGTTGCATTTTCCTGTACGGATACCGTATATATCATTATTTGGTGCTGGTTACACGTAAGCACTTACGATTCTCCTGCCTCTTTTGGGCAAGCTGGCGCACCCGTCGGCTGTCCTGCACCGACTGGTGTACTGCCAGCCAGCACCCTTCTGGTGTTTCTTTTTTTAAAGTAAAAAGAAGCTTCTTGCCAAAGCAATAATGCAGAGGCTCTCAGGTGGCTCGAACTTCTTCAAGTCGGCTAAGCTTCTCTACTCATTTGAGTTGCCTAAGATCGTGTTGCCCGCATTCTCCACCAACTGTTGCGCCTGCCTGCAGCGCAGTTCGCTGTGCCTGCCTGCAGCACAGTTATCTCACGCCTGCCTGCAGCGCCGCGGGGAATGGACGACACAGACACCGATATGACGTGCAGTCGACATTTATTGCTTGTGCCAAGCTTTCTTATATTGTCTTATCCGTGCGCTGTGAATGCGTAGCTTCTACTTGCTAATTCGCTTGCTTTACTTGTGTACACATTCTTCTGTGCCGAGTTCCTCCCTCGCGCTTTCCCAGCTCCTCTAATCTGTGCACCTGCAATCCTCCTTTTCTTCTTTCTCATGGCCTTCTTCTCACGGGAATACTGAGGTCGGAGCTAGCTGTCTCCTTGTCAGGATCCGCAGCCTGCTATGAGACCCCACACCCTCAGTTCCAGGAGTCGGGAATTCTCCACTACTGGAACGAAGAGACTCCTTGTTGGTGAGAAAGAGCAGACTCTGATGGTTCTTGCACCAATTCATGAATTTTATTCTCTGCTGAGATCTCCAACTGGGATGCCAACAGTTGCTTGAGTTTGGCACCAACCTGGACCCTCCAGCCCCGCCCGGCTCCTTCCTTATTGGCAAATTAGCAAATGAGGGGCAGCTCCCTGATGCTGCTCCTCATGACAGGATGGGGAAGAGTTGGGGACGCCCCAACCGCGCCGGCTCAGAGCCAGGTGGCTTCTTTCCGGCAGATCCACTGCAAGCCCATGCTGCAGATTTCGGAGCCGATCATGTCCCTCCTGAGCACCCCACAGGTCCCGGTGGAATCTCCAGGGCTCAGCTGGATCCTTCGGTTGCCGGAGGGACCCCAAGTCATGACACAAGGTGGTGGTGGAGGGGCCCATCCTGACTCCCATCCCAACACCCATCCCAACGCCCATCCCGACCCCAATCCCAATTCCCTTCCTGATCCCAATCCCAAAGGCCACCCTGACCCCCATCCCAACACCCATCTGGACACCCATCCTGACCCCCATTCTGATGCCCATCCCAACCCCATCTGGATGCCCATCCTGACGCCCCTCTCGACCCCCATCCCAACAGCCATCCCGATGCACATCCTGCCCGCCCTACCCGCCACTGCTCACTGGTTCTGGTCCAGCCGGGAACCGTTCAGCCAGGTCCAGCCCTTCGTGGTGCTGGGGATGGAGAGGCCGATCCAGAAGTAGCGGCTGGGATTCTGCACAAAGTCCTTCACGAAACCCTGGAGCGTGGATACCTCCCACTGGAGCAGGGGGCTCCCAGCCCCACCCAGCCCAGCCTTGGGCACCTCCAGGGGTGGGCACGGAGGTGCCCATGGGGTGGTGGGGCCTTTGGGAGCCCATTTACCAGCTCCTCCCGGTCCTCCGGCACGAGCAGCTCGGCACCGCGCTCGCTGCAGTCGTCCCGGCTGGCGCTCCAAGAATTGACCCGGTTGGTGACCCAATAGCACTTGGTGCCACGAAGTGCCCAGCTCTGGGGGCACAGCCTGCACCCCTCCCGCTCTGCAGACAGACAGACGGACACCATGAGCGAGCCCCATGTCAGCCAGGGCGAGGACAGCACGGCTCGCTCTGGATGGGAGGGATCCCAGTGGACAGGGACCCCACGTTGGGTGCCGTTACCTGGCGGGGTGCCCTTACCTGGCAGGGGGCACAGGTGGCTCCTCAGCTCCAGGCGGTTGCACCCCAGAGCCTCCTGGCCGGGTCCCAACGACATGTTCCCACGTCCCGCCGTCACCTCGAGGCGTCCCCTCTCCACCGCCAGCCAAGACACTGGGAGAGCCCAACTGGGGGCTGTCAACCCTCAGGGACGGAGGCGGCTCCCCGGCTCTCCCACCCTCCCAAAACCAAGCCCGCGGGGGCCAACTCACCACACCCCACGAGGGACAGGAGCAGGGTGGCCGTCAGGGTCCAGAGGAGGCAGCGGCGATGATGGGGGGCTTCTGCTGGGGCACCTTGGCGGTCTCCTGTCAGGAGACCCCGAGGGGATCGTGGAGCAGATCCTGCACTCACGGAAAGGGGCGTGATAAAGGGGGGGGGAAGGTGTCAAAAGCATCTGTGTCCCCCCCATCCCCAGAGACCCCCAGACCCCGGCAGCCCCTCCTGCGCAAAGGGGGCACCCCAGGAAGTAGGGGTCCCCGCCCCAGGATTTCTCTGCTCCCAATTTTGGGGTCCCAGTTTCCCCACCTGGAGCAGCTCCTGGGGGGGCTGAGCCAGAGCCTCAAGAAAAGCCCCCCCAGATGCCTCCTCCTCCCTCTATGCCTCAGTTTCCCCACCCTGAGCATCCCCACCAGGCGGCACCACCCCCTCCTCAAGGTTTGGGGGAGACGAGCGGCCATGACCCCACCAGTACCTGCGTCCCGGATGGTTCTGGGGGTCCCCACTGCGCCCCTCTTGCCGCACAGCTCCAAGGCCATGTACCCATCTGCGTCCTCCATGGTGCGCAAGGGGCGTGCGGAGGGGGGACAGGAAACCAAACAATGGTCGAGCCGAGCGCGAGGCATCGAGCTGCGAACGGGCAGCGGGGCTCGAGCTTCCTGCCAGGGCCCCAACACCCGTGGGGACGCAGCGTGGACAGGGACGCAGCGTGGGGAGGACCACAGGACATCTGCGGGGTTGGGTCTCCAGAGAAAGGACAACCAGGATGGTCCCAGCAGGAGAAAGGAGGTTACTGGTCCTTACGGGGTCCTGAATCTGGCTTGGGACAATCCCAATGGGTGGCAGAAGCCCTGAGGAGAAGGACTTGGGGTGCCGGTGGAGGAAAAGCTCCAACAGGACCCCTCCCCCTGGGTCAGGGGGCTCCAAGCCCCATCCAACCCGGCCTTGGACACCTCCAGGGGTGGGGACGGGGATGGAACACGATGGTGGTGGTGATGGTCACAATCATGGTGATGATGCTGGTACTGGTGATGTTGACAGGGAGCATGAAACCATGGAATGGGTTGGGTTGGAAGGGACTTCAAAGCCCATCCAGTTCCATGGGCAGGGATCCCTCCCACTGGGTCAGGGGGCTCCAAGCCCCATCCCACCTGGCCTTGGACACCTCCAGTCAAGGTGACTCCACCACCTCCATGGCAGCCTGAGAACCCTTCCCGTGAAGAAGCTTTCCCTTTCAGGGAGGTGCAGACGAGGTCTCCCCTCAGCCTCCTTTTCCCCAGGGTCAACAACCCTAGGTCCCTCAGCCGCTCCCACAACCCATGTTCTCCAACCCCTTCTCCAGACATGCTCCAGCCCCTCAATGTCCTTGAGGTCCCTTGAGGGCTTTGAGGTCCCCTCCAACCCAAACCACTTTATGATTCAATGATCGGATGATTCGATTCTGTACAAACCCCAACGAGTTAATTATGTTTTGTTTTGAGTTCCCCTAACAGCTCGGCTTTCTGAGAAATCAGCAGGCTTGGCCTTTTCTTTCGGTTTTGCGGTGGCTCCGCCCACAAAATGCTCTTTGCCCAGCCCTGCCAGGACTGCTCCTCGTGTTTCCTCTCACTTCACCCCACAATGCCGAGGGGCTTCTCCCCTCCCACTCGGGGTCTCACCTTGCCATTTCAGCTCCATTTTTGTCTCATCTCTGCCTTTGGGCAATTAAAGATCTGAAGATCCTTCTTGCCCTCCAGCCCATGAAACCATGGCCAGATCCCTCGGTAGATCCTTCTTGCCCTCCAACCGATAGATCCCAGATCCCTCTGTAGATCCTCCCTGCCCTCCAACCGATGGATCCCAGATCCCTCTGTAGATCCTTCCAGCCCTCCAACCGATGGATCCCAGATCCCCCTGTTGATCCTTCCAGCCCTCCAACTGATGGATTCCAGATCTCTCTGCAGACCCTTCCTGCCCTCCAGCAGATTCAAACTACGGAACAAAACTCAGCGTCATCTGCAAATTTACCGAGGGAGAAAGCCATTCACAGCATCTTGTCCGCGTGCTCCCAGGGGATCTTGGGATCTTATTGTGCCAATAGGAAGGGGAAATATTAATTTATGGGCATGAGGCAAACTGAGGCACCTGAACGTGGGTTTTAGCGTGGAACCACAGATGATTTCAGGAGGGAAGGGACTTCTAAAGGCACCCCCAGCACTCGTGTTGTCTGTACAGTTGGATTCGTTATCCGTAATGCAAATCGCCAACCTCACAAGGCAAGTTAGGAACAATTCCATTGCAGGGTTTGGCCTTCGGGGCTTTTCCCCATCCCTTGGGAACTCTAACAGGAACCTCTGTTCTCAATGCATGACAAGGCATGCAGTGAGTGCATGGCAAACACTTCCCTCTATGAGTGGTTCCTTAATTATTTACATAAAGTAGAATCATAGAATTTGCAGCTGAAAAATCCTTTTGAGATCATCGCGCCCAACCGCGTCTTTCAGGCACTGAATCATTTCCCTGAGGACTTTGCGTGCCTGTTTTTTAAGCCCCTCCACGGACGGTGACCCAACCACTGCCCCGGGAGCCCCTGCCAGTGCTTGGTAGCCCTTCCAGTGAGCATATTTTTACCAATATCACACAAATTCCCAACTCGTTTCTCAAGTTTATCTACAAGTTCTCTTGTGAGGGCGGTGAGGGTGGCCCAGGGTCCTCAGAGAAGTTGTGGATGCCCCATTATCGTCCTGATTATCGTTACCTTCCTCACCACCACCGTGTTCCATCCCCATCCCTGGAGGTGCCCAAGGCTGGGTTGGATGGGGTTTGGAGCCTCTTGATCTGGTGGGTGGGGTCCCTGCCCATGCAATTGGGTGGGCTTTGAGGTCCATTTCAACCCAAACCATTCCATGATTCAACTTGCTGTCAACCAGAATCCCCAGACCCGTCCCTGGAGGTTCCCAAGGCCGGGCGGGATGGGGCTTGGAGCCCCCTGACCCAGTGGGAGGGGTCCCTGCCCGTGGAACTGGGTGGCTTTTAAGGTCCCTCCTAACCCAAGCCACTCCATGACTCCATCTCATCCCAGTTCCCAGCTCAAAACCCATAAAATCATTGAGTGGAACTTTGTGCTTCCTGACGTTCCCAGTTCCTTCTGACTTTGTAGAGAAACGGCCTTTTTATTTCTCAGCAGCTTTGTTCCTCATCCCCAGGGGTTGCTGCCAACTCTCTGGGATTCTCTGGGAATCTCGGGGTTCCCTGCCGGGACGTGGCCTTTGAGAGGCACCTGCCAGCAGCCCAGGGCTGGAGGGAGCCGGGGGGGATGGCCCGGGCCTGCTGGCGCTGTTCCAGGAGGGAAAGGGCCCGGGGGCGGTGGCAGCAGGGCCCGCGCTCGCTGCTCTCTCCGGGCTCCAGCAACACCGTCCCCCCCTCCCCCCAGCAGGGAAAAAGGCGCCGGCGGGAAGGGTTCGCATCCTGCCAGGGGCCTTGGACAGCTCCGCTCCCATTGGCTGCGTGTCCTGCCACTCCTTATCCTCGCGCGCTGATTGGCCGAACGGCGCGAGGCCCCCCCCCGCCGAGGTTTAAGAGCGACTGTGGGAGCAAGCGGAGCTCTCGGCGGCGTCGGCTCCGTGAGGTGGGCGTTTCAGTGCGGGGCAGGTGGGGCCCGGCTGCGGGTGCTGCTCCTTGTTCTGTGCTGAGGGGAGCCCTCCCCGCCGCTGCTTCGCTGTCCCCTCCCGTTCCTTCTTCTCCCTTTCGCCCCCCGCTTTCCCTCTCCTGCTTTCCCCCCCCTCCCCTTTCCCTCTCCTGCCTTTTTCCCCCCTGGATGAGCTGGAACCCGTCAAACTCAACCATTCCATGGTTCCGGGGTTCCATGAATCAGCGATGGGTGCCCTTGGGTCTCCTTTCTGCGTACAGCGTACAGCTCCGTTGTGGTTCAGCCCTAACGCAATGATGGGATGCACTGCATATATTGAGGCATTAGGTATGGTCAGCACAAAGGCCGTGGCTGTGTCAGTGATGGGGTTAGAAGTGAAGGTTACTGAGTTCCACCAGGACTGCAGTTCCCGCTCAAAGTCAGAGGCTCTGTCCCAAACGATTTTCCAAATTTCAGTGGGGAAAGTACCTTCTTCACCCTCCCGTATGATCGAGGCAGCCACCGACTGCCTCCATAGCTGTGCCTGAATGCAGCCAAGAGCCAAAGAAAGGTGATTTGGGACCACAATGAGGGCACTTGTGATCAATTCACAGTCCTTGATATTTCCTTCTTTCCATTTTGGTAATACCGTTGATAGCAGCCGTTGATTTGTTCCCAGAGCCGATAGGGAAGATCGCAGGGGCTGTTGCGATGTTGCCAGGTTGCTAGAAGCAGTGGCTAACTTGTTCATTAATACCTCTGAATCAATGCTATTTAAAACTCCCAATCCCGTTCCTGAAACACCAGTTAGATCTCTCTGTGTTCTTTTCTCAAAAGGTCTCCGTTTCCTCAGCCAGGTTGTCCATCCCTCAAAAGAGGCTCCCGGGAAGGGAGAGCAATTCGGCTGAACCTCGGAAATATTATTTTGCACCAACAATTCGACCCGTTTGAGCGACCATTCTGGATTGTACAGCAACTGCTGTTGACCTGTGTTCTTAACTGCATAAGGTCCTACTCCAAAACTGTTTGGATCGGATACAACTATTGGTTTGGTGGTAACCAGTGTGGCGGGTGGTGGTGCCACCAGGTGGCAGTGTTCTGTCGATTTTAGCCCTGTAGATTAAATCCTTTTCCTTTAGATTTCTGCCCCAGCCACACCACAAAGACCGGCCCAGTTAACTATTCCAAGGCCAGGCATTAGGCTCTTGGTTGCGGGCAAGAGAAAAGATGCCAAAAACACATTAACAATTCAAATTCTCCCCTGATCATTTTGAAGTCCTAATCTAGGTTTCCCCCACCACTATGTTGCCTGAGCCAAAGTTTCGAAGGTCCGGTTTCTGTTGGCTCCCAGCGTTGTCCAGGAGCTTTATAGCTGTGTACATTGTTAGGAGAAACTGAAACGGTCCGTCCCGCTTCGACTCTAACGGTGAATCTGAAAGAGATCCAACATCTACGTAGTCGCCGGGTGCTGCGTTGGGTTTTGGTCCATCAAGACCACAGGCACGAGTTCCCATGGCTGCCTTCTCAGTTTTTCTCAGTTGCTTCCGTAAACCTATCACACAGTCAGTTAGCACTTGGGTGCCAGCTCCTGCCGACCTTCCGGCCTGAGCCATAGAGGGTCTCCCATACAGCATTTCCCTCTTTAGCCTTCGGCTTGGTTCTGATTCCCAACAGAGCCAGGGGGAGTGACTGAGGCCATGTTAATCTGGATTTTTGGCCTAATTTTACAATCTGTACTTGGAGAAGGTGGTTCATCTTTTCCACCTGACCACTCGCTTGTGGTCTATAAGGGCTATGGAGTTGCTGGTCTATTCCCAAAAGCCCACGGACTCCCTGTGTGACTTTGGCCACAAAATGAGGGCCTCTATCTGAGGATGTTACAGCTGGAACCCCAAACCTGGGTATTGCTTCTTGTAACAAAGCCGTAGTCGCTTCTCTAGCTGTGCTTGTTCGGCAAGGGAATGCTTCTGGCCCTCCTGAAAAGGCGTCTGTTAGTACCAAGGTGTACCAAGGTTACAGCTGGAACCCCAAACCTGGGTATTGCTTCTTGTAACAAAGCCGTAGTCACTTCTCTAGCTGTGCTTGTTCAGCAAGGGAATGCTTCTGGCCCTCCTGAAAAGGCATCTGTTAGTACCAAGGTGTACCTGTATCCCCCTTTTCTTGGGAGTTCTGAAAAGTCAATTAGCCACCACTGCCCGGGGAGATTTCCTCTCCCAGTTTGTCCCAGTTCAGTTTTTCGCGTAACCTGGGGATTATTTTGTAGGCAAATCTCGCACCGTTGTGTTACCTGTTTAACCGTGCTGTATAAATTCCAAGCGATGCTACTCTTGCTCAGATATTTATGTAAAGCTTCGGCTCCCCAGTGTGTTTTCCTATGTTCAGCCGTAATTACTGCCCAGAGCAAAGCACTGGGAACTACAACTTTCCCTCCTGGTGTGCTAACCCATCCATTTTCACTCTCTTTCCCGTTCAGATCCTTAATGCGTATCAAATCCTCCTTTGTATATTTAGGAACTTGATCCATTTGGATTTTACCATCTGGAATTAAAGATTGTATTTCTGTTACAGTTTCCTCTGCTGCTCTCCTGGCTTCACGGTCTGCCACAGAGTTACCAATCTCTTGGTCCGTAGTTCCCTTTTGATGAGATTTACAATGCATGACGGCCACCTTTTACGGTAGCTGAATTGCTTCCAACAATTTAAGTATTTCGTCAGCATGTTTTATGTGTTTTCCTTGTGTGGACAAAAGTCCCCTTTCCTTCCGGACTGCTCCATGAGCATGAACCACCCCAAAAGCATATTTAGAATCAGTCCAAATGTTGATCTTTTTCCCTTTTGCCAACTGTAAAGCTCGGGTCAGAGCTATGATTTCTGCCTTTTGGGGCTGCCGTGTTAGCGGGGAGAGCCTGGGCCTCTATTACCTGGTCAGTAGTAGTTAGTGCATAACCAGCCTTCCGTTGGCCTTGCCCAACATAACTGCTACCGTCTGCATACCATGTGGCTTCGGCGTCCTTTAGTGGTTGTTCCTTTAAATCCGGCCGACTTGAATACACTGCTTCAGTTGTCTCCAGGCAGTCATGGGTTACAGGCTCTCCTGTCGCTCCGCTGAGAAAAGATGCTGGATTGACAATGTTAGTAACCATTATTTGGACATCACCTTGCTCTACCATAACGGCTTGGTATTTCAGGAATCTTTGTGGGGACAGCCAAAGTCCCCCTTTTGCCTCCAACACGGCAGAGAGAGTGCGTGATCCCAATACAGTTGTCTTTTGGCCCGTGGTGAATCTGCGGGCCTCCTGGATGTCAGTCACACCCACAGCGCCCGCTCTTAGGCAACTCGGCCAAACCTTGATTACTTCATCCAGTTGTCTGGAAAAACATATTGCTGCTCTCCGGTCTGGGCCAAGGCTTTGGGCCAAGATTCCCAATGCAACGCCCTGCTCCTCATGGGAGAAGAGCCAGAAAGGTTTCGTGGGGTGTGGTAACCCCAAGGCTGGTGCCCGCATGAGTTCTCGGTTTAAGTTGTAGAAAGCCTGCTCAGCTCCTCCATTCCAGGTGAGGTCTCTTGAGCTGGTTTTAATAAGTTCATGAAGTGGTCTTACCAGGAATCCACAGTTGACCTCATCCCTGTCTACAACTGCCTGAAAGGAGGCTGTGACGGGGTGCTGGGCTCTGCTCACAAGTGACAGCGACGGGACAGAGGAAACGGCTGCAAGTTGCGCCAGGGGAGGTTCAGACTGGACATTGGGAAGAATTTCTTCACTGAAAGGATGGTCAGGGATGGGCACAGCTGCCCAGGGAGGGGCTAGAGTCGCCGTCCCTGGAGGGGTTTAAAAAACGGGTGGATGAGTTCCTTAGGGACAGGGTTTAGCAGGGCACAGCTGGACTCGGTGATCTCAGAGGTCTCTTCCAACCTAGCAATTCTGTGATTCTATGTTGTAGATCCATCCATCCTTCCCGCACAGAAAGGAGACCCACGGGCATTCATCGCTGATTAATGGAACCCCAGAATCATGGAACAGTTTGGAGTTCAGCTCCAACATGGACAGCGATCCTGGGAGCTCCTCAGCCCCACATCCTCTGCACCCTGGACACCTCTGCTCTGTGTCCTCTCCCCCCCATGGACAGCACAGGGACCTCACTAAGCTCCCTGTCTCCATCTCATCCCACAACAGCAGCTTCAGCTCCATCCCTGTCTCGATCCATTACCAATGCGAGAGTTCAAAACAATCCCAAGGGTGAAATTAAGACACAAACGAAGCCAAACGTCACAGAGACAAGTTTAATTTACTAAAACCTATGAGAAGAGACAAGAGGAAGAGAGTGATGATACCCAGGCCTCTCCAGTCTCTCCAGAAGCTCCGAACCAGATCCCAACAGGACCATAAACTTGCAGCCTGGTTTATGGTTTAGTGCTTCAGGAAGTGTTTAGGTTTATGGTTTAGTGTTTCCCCATGCAGCGTGACAGGCTTGGGAAGAGAGGCTGGAGAGCTGCCTGGCAGAGAAGGACCTGGGGGTGTTGGTTGTCAGCCAAAATGAGCCAGCAGTGGCCCAGGTGGCCAAGAGGGCCAATGGCATCTGGGCCTGTGTCAGCCACAGCATGGCCAGCAGGAGCAGGGGGGTGATTGTGCCCCTGTGCTCAGCGCTGGGGAGGGCACCTCGAGTGCCAGGGTCAGTTTTGGGCCCCTCACTCCAAGAAGGACATTGAGGGGCTGGAGCACGTCCAGAGAAGGGCAAAGAGGCTGGGGAGGGGCTGGAGAAGAAGTGCTGCAAGGAGAGACTGAGGGAGTTGGGGTTGTTCAGCCTGGAGAAGAGGAGGCTGAGGGGAGACCTCAGCCCTGTCTACAACTGCCTGAGAGGAGGCTGTGACAGGGTGGGGGTGGGGTCTTCTCACAAGTGACAGCAATGGGACAGAGGAAACGGTCACAAGTTGCACCAGGGAACGTTTAGATTGGACATTGGGAAGAATTTCTTCACTGAAAGAGTGGTCAGGGATTAGCACAGCTGCCCAGGGAGGGGGTGGAGTCGCCATCCCTGGAGGGGTTTAAAAGACGGGTGGATGAGTTCCTTGATTTCAGTAGGGAGACGGGCATCGGTGATCTCAGGCGTCTCTTCCAGCCTTGTGATTCTAGGAAAGTCTGGAAAGACACTGGACAGAGTCCTTTACAGTTTCTTACGCTTCCTACCGCACCAAAGCAAGGAGATGGCAGCTGACAGGGAAGCAGGAGGAGCTCTAGGGTAGCACCAGAAAGACGATGAGTCCTTCTCTGAGGGCGGCACAAGGTCTCAGCCCAGAAAGGCACATGTTGGCTTTCACCCTGTCCAAATTCCAGCAGGATCAGCTAGCTCCGTGAATGCAGGAACTGGGTTGGACTCCAGTAAAATTCCAGAGCAGAACCGAGGGAAGCGATGAAGCTGTATGACCTCATCGTGGGTGAATGGTCCTTTTCTCCACCACTTCCCTTACGTGGTTCCCTTCGCAGCCAGGCCCGTGCTGCACAGATACGGGCGCACCTGGGAGCAGCTGGAACTCCACAGGTCACCATCGTTCAAGAAGAAGCACAGATCGTCTCCACTCACCGGGAATCTGCCACAAGAACAGAAGACAGTGCTGGTACCACCACATTGGGCCCTCAAACCCCAGGAGATGACAGAGACGTGGATGGACACACACACAGGGTCACCTGCAAGGGGCAGCTCCTGCAGAGCCGAACCACCAGGCCCCTTCCCATCCCAACAGGGCCCCTTCCCATCTCACACCAGGACTCACGACTGATTGAAGATCCTGCCGTCCACCCACTCGAGGCGCTCGTCGCGTCTCCGCAGCCCCAACCAGTAATCCATGTTGCCTTTGAGGCGGGAGAGAAACTCCTGGGGAGGGAAAAGGTGGAGGTGCTGGTCAGGAGGTGCTACTGCCCCGACACGGGTCATTCCTCCCCACTCCAGCTCCCACTCAACAGCTGCTCCAAGCTCCGGGGCTGCGCGAGGAGCTCGCCCGCCCGCCCAGCGGTGCTGGTCCTGCTCTACCGCAGCTTTGCCGAGCACCGCTGACGGCTCCACGCTGGGGCTCCTTCCCTCCAGGCATCTCCAGCCCCACCAGCACCTCTTGCCCACCCAGCACCAACCCTGCCTCTACAGGGCTCTGCCCAAGACAGGACCCCCAGAGGGGTCTCCTTCACCTCCCGACGGCTCCGGGAGGCACCCGGGGACTCCTTCCCTCCCAGGCCTTGGGGCACAATGGCACCCCCAGCCTCACCAGCACCCCCAGCCCCACCCCCGGGCTCCGCACCCAGCCCAGAGCCCCCCCGCAGCCACAGTAGCCCCTCACCCACCAGCTCCCACTCCTCCTCGAGCACGGCCAGCGAGGCGCCGAGCGAGGAGCACCGCTCCCGGCTCCAGTCCCAGTTCCCCTCGGCCCTCGAGAGGAAATAGCAGACGTTGCGGTACCCGACCCACTCGGAGGGACAGCCAAGCACCGGAGCCGGACACTCTTCACACCTTCCAGCTAGAGACAGGAGAGGAGAGGGGAAGAACATCAGAGGGTTCTGCTCCACAGGGACCACGGGGCAGGGAAGGAGGCAGCCGCAGACATCCTGGATGGGCTGGGCAAGACCCTGGCACAGGGTGCCCGGAGCAGTGGGGGCTGCCCCATCCCTGGAGGTGCCCAAGGCCAGGTTGGATGGGGCTGGGAGCCCCCTGACCCAGTGGGAGGGGTCCCTGCCCATGGCAGGGGTGGCACTGGGTGGTCTCTGAGGTCCCTTCCAACCCCCCCACCCCAGGGTTCTCTGAAGTTCAGTAAATCCTGGGCTCAGAGCGTTTGGGAGTTGGGGCTGTTTTGCTGATGGCACTCGGGTTTTTGCTCGGCCGAGGGCCTGGGCGGAGGCAGCGGCTCCTCCCTTACCGTCCAGAACAGCGATGGCCACCATCAGACTCAGGATCAAAGCCACGAGCACCGCAAACACCGCGACAAACACGGGACGGAGCGTGTACCACGCGCCTGGAAGAGGAGAAAGTGAGGATGCAGTGAGGACGGGGCTGTTCCCAGCACAAGCGCGGCCCTCGCAGCCCCGCCTGGAGCCCAGCAGGGACCCCCAGCCCCTCCTCACCCCCCCACCGTGGGAAGAAGCTCCACGCTTGCTGCAGCATCCATTCTCCTTCCCCTGGCTGCAGACAAACCGAGCTGTGGAATCGCTGCTTCCCAGTGGGTCACCTGAATCCTGCTCCCTTGGCTTCATTACCGCTGGAAAAGCCTGGAGCAAGGCGAGACAGGATGAGGCGCTGTCACTCCGGCCGTTCTTGGGGTACAGGCAGGTGGCAAAGCACACGCAAACCATGCAGCAGATTGACAGTCCGTTCCTGCTCCCCGAGAGATGTCGGCTGAGTGCCAGAACCTGTGGAGACAAACAAAGCCTCAGTGAGCCCAGGGACCGGCTCTGGTGTCCAGCCATGCCTCCCAGATCCCAGCCCGCTCCACCTCCTGTGCGGCTCCAGGTGCGGGAAGTGGGGATCCAGGGTCTCCCCAGCACCCCAAGTTGGGGCAGGGGGAGACCTCGGGCTTCTGGAGCCGAGGAAACTCAGGATGGGATAAAGGGGGAGGGGGCTGGGCAAAGGTGCTCTGGAAAAAAGAGTGAAGGCAGGGTGGGAAGAAGGGAAGGAAACCAAGACCGAGGAGCGAAACAGCTCTGTAGGTCCCTGGGCTCCAGTTTGTGCCGCGGCCCCTCGGCCTCTCCCTGGAAAATAGGGGTAGGAGAGGGAAGGGGGCTGCGGGGCAGAAGAGGGAACGGGGGGGGACAGCGAAGCAGCGGCGGGGAGGGCTCCCCTCAGCACAGAATAAGGAGCAGCACCCACAGCCGCGCCCCACCTGCCCTATACACAATTCAGCCCCTCACCGATCGGCCGCCTGGAACAGTTTCCCCAGTTACATCTAGTCTTGGGGGAGGGGGCTCGCGCGGTTCGGCCAATCAGCACGCGTGGATAAGGAGTGGCAGGGCAAACAGCCAATGGGAGTGAAACACTTGGCAAACTCGAGTTAACTGCGCCCGCATATATAGCGGCGGGGGCGGGGACTTTGTTGCACCACCTCCCGCATTTCGCCCAATCACCGCGCGAGAATAAGGAGTGGCTGGGCACGCAGCCAATGGGAGTGGAGCTGTCCAAGGCCCCTGGCAGGGGGCCAACCCTTCCCGCCGGCGCCTTTTTCCCTGCTGGGGGGAGGGGGGGGGCGTTGCTGGCGCCCGGAGAGAGCAGCGAGCGCTGACCCTGCTGCCACCGTCCCCGGGCCCTTTCCCTCCTGGAACAGCGCCAGCAGCCCCGGGCCATCCCCCCCCGGCTCCCTCCAGCCCTGGGGTGCTGGCAGGTGCCTCTCAAAGGCCACGTCCCGGCAGGGAACCCCGGGATTCCTAGAGAAAACCCGCGCACGGGGCCTCCTTCGGCCTCGTTCCCCTCAGTAAATGTTTCCCCTCATGGCTGCGCAGTCCTTTGCTGCCCGAGCCCTCAGAGCGCGGCCGGAGTGCGACTGGCAGCCAGCGCCGCGCTGCTTCCCAAGCCAGGGCTGCTGCCTTTGTGCCCGCATTGGGAAATCCGAGCCAAGATTGGACACCAACGAAAAGCAATTCCCGAGCCAAACAACCCTGGTTTGTGCTCAGCGCTGGCGATTTCCAGGCTCCATGGCAGAAAGCGGTCGTGTTCGGAGTTAGCAGCTGTGAGAAATAAACAACAATTGGCTGCTTAAACCAAAGGACAGGAGGAGAAAACAGCCTCACTGCTCCAGGCACAAAACACCCTGTTTCTTAAGAAAGAACGAGGCGGGGCATTATCTTAGGGTTGCAATGTTTCCTGGTGAGTGAAATATTATGTTAACATAACGACCTTTGCCTTTGCTTTATCTTGCTTAAGATTAACAGGTGTTGTTATCCTGTTTGCTGTCCTGTTTGTGTAACTGCTGAAATCAGCAAGTCGGAGAAAAAAGGGGATAAAGGACTGCTTGAGCTACCCAAACTTTGCGAGCCTTGGTGAAGCTGCGCCTTCTCGGCCACCCAGCGCTGCCGTTGCTTTCCTATCTTAATAAACCTTTAACGAACCATCGGAGACTTTATTTGTCTTAATTCAACTGTAAGAGCAGCAACCCCTGGGGATGAGGAACAAAGCTGCTGAGAAATAAAAAGGCCGTTTCTCTACAAAGTCAGAAGGAACTGGGAACGTCAGGAAGCACAAAGTTCCACTCAATGATTTTATGGGTTTTGAGCTGGGAACTGGGATGAGATGGAGTCATGGAGTGGCTTGGGTTAGGAGGGACCTTAAAAGCCACCCAGTTCCACGAGCAGGGACCCCTCCCATTGGGTCAGGGGGCTCCAAGCCCCATCCAACCCAGCCCTGGACACCTCCAGGGAAGGGTCTGGGGGTTCTGGTTGACAGCAAGTTGAATCATGGAATGGTTTGGGTTGAAATGGACCTCAAAGCCCACCCAATTGCATGGGCAGGGACCCCACCCACCAAATCAAGAGGCTCCAAACCCCATCCAACCCGGCCTTGGGCACCTCCAGGGATGGGGATGGAACACGGTGGTGGTGAGGAAGTTAACGATAATCAGGACGATAATGGGGCATCCACAACTTCTCTGAGGACCCTGGGCCACCCTCACCGCCTTCACAAGAGAACTTGTAGATAAACTTGAGAAACGAGTTGGGAATTTGTGTGATATTGGTAAAAATCTGCTCACTGGAAGGGCTACCAAGCACTGGCAGGGGCTCCCGGGGCAGTGGTTGGGTCACCATCCCTGGAGGGGCTTAAAAAACAGGCACGCAAGGTCCTCAGGGAAATGATTCAGTGCCTGAAAGATGCGGTTGGGTGCAATGATCTCAAAGGGATTTCTCAGCTGCAAATTCTATGATTCTACTTTATGTAAATAATTAAGGAACCACTCATAGAAGGAAGTGTTTGCCGTGCACTCACTGCATGCCTTGTCATGCATTGAGAACAGAGGTTCCTGTTAGAGTTCCCAAGGGATGGGGAAAAGCCCCGAAGGCCAAACCCTGCAATGGAATTGTTCCTAACTTGCCTTGTGAGGTTGGCGATTTGCATTACGGATAACGAATCCAACTGTACAGACAACACGAGTGCTGGGGGTGCCTTTAGAGGTCCCTTCCCTCCTGAAATCATCTGTGGTTCCACGCTAAAACCCACGTTCAGGTGCCTCAGTTTGCCTCATGCCCATAAATTAATATTTCCCCTTCCTATTGGCACAATAGGATCCCAAGATCCCCTGGGAGCACGCGGACAAGATGCTGTGAATGGCTTTCTCCCTCGGTAAATTTGCAGATGACGCTGAGTTTTGTTCCATAGTTTGAATCTGCTGGAGGGCAGGAAGGGTCTGCAGAGAGATCTGGAATCCATCAGTTGGAGGGCTGGAAGGATCAACAGGGGGATCTGGGATCCATCGGTTGGAGGGCAGGGAGGATCTACAGAGGGATCTGGGATCCATTGGTTGGAGGGCAGGGAGGATCTACAGAGGGATCTGGGATCCATCGGTTGGAGGGCTGGAAGGATCTACAGAGGGATCTGGGATCCATCGGTTGGAGGGCAAGAAGGATCTTCATATCTTTAATTGCCCAAAGGCAGAGATGAGACAAAAATGGAGCTGAAATGGCAAGGTGAGACCCCGAGTGGGAGGGGAGAAGCCCCTCGGCATCGTGGGGTGAAGTGAGAGGAAACACGAGGAGCAGGGCTGGGCAAAGAGCATTTTGTGGGCGGAGCCACCGCAAAACCGAAAGAAAAGGCCAAGCCTGCTGATTTCTCGGAAAGCCGAGCTGTTAGGGGAACTCAAAACAAAACATAATTAACTCGTTGGGGTTTGTACAGAATCGAATCATCTGATCATTGAATCATAAAGTGGTTTGGGTTGGAGGGGACCTCAAAGCCCTCAAGGGACCTCAAGGACATTGAGGGGCTGGAGCACGTCTGGAGAAGGGGATGGAGAACATCGGTTGTGGGAGCGGCTGAGGGACCTGGAGTTATTGACCCTGGGGAAAAGGAGATTGAGGAGAGACCTCGTCTGCACCTCCCTGAAAGGAGGTCATGGGGAGGTGGGTCTTGGCTTCTTCTCCCAAGGGACAAGCCATGGGACAAGAGGAAACGGCCTCGAGTTGCACCAGGGGAGGTTCAGGTTGGACATCAGGGAAAGCTTCTTCACGGGAAGGGTTCTCAGGCTGCCATGGAGGTGGTGGAGTCACCTTGGCTGGAGGTGTCCAAGGCCAGGTGGGATGGGGCTTGGAGCCCCCTGACCCAGTGGGAGGGATCCCTGCCCATGGAACTGGATGGGCTTTGAAGTCCCTTCCAACCCAACCCATTCCATGGTTTCATGCTCCCTGTCAACATCACCAGTACCAGCATCATCACCATGATTGTGACCATCACCACCACCATCGTGTTCCATCCCCGTCCCCACCCCTGGAGGTGTCCAAGGCTGGGTTGGATGAGGCTTGGAACCCCCTGACCCAGGGGGAGGGTTCCTGTTGGAGCTTCTCCTCCACCGGCACCCCAAGTCCTTCTCCTCAGGGCTTCTGCCACCCATTGGGATTGTCCCAAGACAGATTCAGGACCCCGTAAGGACCAGTAACCTCCTTTCTCCTGCTGGGACCATCCTGGTTGTCCTTTCTCTGGAGACCCAACCCCGCAGATGTCCTGTGCTCCTCGCTGAGGTGTCCACGCTGCGTCCCCACGGGTGTTGGGGCCCTGGCAGGAAGCTCGAGCCCCGCTGCCCGTTCGCAGCTCGATGCCTCGCGCTCGGCTCGACCATTGTTTGGTTTCCTGTCCCCCCTCCGCACGCCCCTTGCGCACCATGGAGGACGCAGATGGGTACATGGCCTTGGAGCTGTGCGGCAAGAGGGGCGCAGTGGGGACCCCCAGAACCATCCGGGACGCAGGTACTGGTGGGGTCGTGGCCGCTCGTCTCCCCCAAACCTTGAGGAGGGGGTGGTGCCGCCTGGTGGGGATGCTCAGGGTGGGGAAACTGAGGCATAGAGGGAGGAGGAGGCATCTGGGGGGGCTTTTCTTGAGGCTCTGGCTCAGCCCCCCCAGGAGCTGCTCCAGGTGGGGAAACTGGGACCCCAAAATTTGCACAGGAGGGGCTGCCGGGGTCTGGGGGTCTCTGGGGATGGGGGGGACACGGATGCTTCTGACACCCTCCCCCCCCCCCCTTAATCACTGCCCTTCCCGTGAGTGCAGGATCTGCTCCACGAGCCCCTTGGGGTGTCCTGGCAGGAGACCGCCAAGGTGCCCCAGCAGGAGCCCCCCGTCATCTCCGCTGCCTCCTCTGGACCCTGACGGCCACCCTGCTCCTGTCCCTCGTGGGGTGTGGTGAGTTGGCCCCCACAGGCTTGGTTTTGGGAGGGTGGGAGAGCCGGGGAGCCGCCTCCGTCCCTGAGGGTTGACACCCCCCAAATGGGCTCTCCCAGTGTCTTGGCTGGCAGTGGAGAGGGGACGCCTCGAGGTGACGGCGGGACGCGGGAACGCGTCGTTGGGACCCGGCCAGGAGGCTCTGGGGTGCGACCGCCTGGAGCTGAGGAGCCACCTGTGCCCCCTGCCAGGTAACGGCACCCAACGTGGGGTCCCTGTCCACTGGGATCACCCCCTGACCCAGAGTGAGCCACGCTGTTCTTGCCCTGGCTGACGAGGAGCTCGCTTGTGTCCGTCTGCAGAGCAGGAGGGGTGCAGGCTGTGCCCCCAGAGCTGGGCACTTCGTGGCACCAAGTGCTATTGGGTCACTGACCGGGTCAATCCTTGGAGCGCCAGCCGGGACGACTGCAGCAAGCGCGGCGCTGAGCTGCTCGTGCCGGAGGACCGGGAAGAGCTGGTAAATGGACTCCCAAAGCCCCCCACCACCCCATGGGCACCTCCGTGCCCACCCCTGGAGGTGCCCAAGGCCGGGCTGGGTGGGGCTGGGAGCCCCCTGCTCCAGTGGGAGGTGTCCACGCTCCAGGGTTTCGTGAAGGGCTTTGTGCAGAATCCCAGCCGCTACTTCTGGATCAGCCTCTCCATCCCCAGCACCACGAAGGGCTGGACCTGGCTGAACGGTTCCCGGCTGGACCAGAACCAGTGAGCAGTGGGGGGTAGGGGGGGCAGGATGGGATTTGAATGGAGGTCAGGTTGGGCGTCCCGAGGAGCATTGGAATGGGAGTCAGGAAGGGCATTAGTGTAGGGGTCAGAATGAGGGTTGGGATGGGCGTTGGGATGAGTCTTTGGATGGAGGTCACGATGTGGGTCAGGGCAAGGATCAAGATGGGCCCACCCACTACCACCTCGTGTCACAACTTGGGGTCCCTCTGGCACCCCTAGGATACAGGTGAGCCCTGGAGGTTCCGACAGGACTAAATAACAGCGTCATTATTTGGGGTTTTGGTCAACCCAGATGTTCTTTGGGAGGAGCTGCAGCTCCGAGGCCTCGTTCCCAACCACGGCTGCTTCTGTTCCGCATCAACGGGTTCTAGTTCTGTTTCTTTCAAGTTTTTTCTTGTAAACGTGAGCATTTATTGAAGGTTTTCCTTAACTTGAAAGAGCCCCTGGGGAACTGGCTTTTGTCTCTTGGAGGAGGGACCCAACTCTTCGTGTTTTTGCCATGTGCTTTGGGAAAAAAAATGCATCCAGGGAAAGGTCAAAAATGGAAAGAATGTAGAAAAATAAACAGCGTCAGAAAATATGCGGCCGTGGGAGGGGTTGGGAGGGGATAATCTGGAGGGAGGGCAGGCTGGGATGTATAAAAAAAGGAGAAAAATTCACATTTGAGGAAAATACCAGTGTTGTGGGTGCCTCCTGCCTCACCCAGAGGGTTTTGGGGTGGATTATGAGCTTTTGTCTTGATTTGAGTCACTGCGAGGGCGTCCTGGCGCCGCGATTCCCATCGCTGGGAGAGCCGAGGGCCGCGCGTGGCACCCGGGATGGCAGAAGGTGCTCCCAACGCAGGTCCGTGAGCTCCATCCCCGTTCCCAGTGGCTGCGGAAGCCGCCCTGCAGGCGATAGGATGGGGTAGATCCCGGGCGTTGGGGTGGGATCGTGGATCACGTGGGATCTGAGGGGCAACGGGCACTGTGTGGGGCAACCTGAGGGAGCCGGAGCAGGAATCGGAGCTGGAGAGCCCTTGGAGTGGAAGAAATAGGGATGAAATTGAGGTACCACCACCTCGCCGGGGTGCACAGAGCTGGGAAAATCCAGGCTGGTTTGGGAAAACAAAGGTTGACATCGTGTTTCCGGTCTTGTTTTGGGAGGTCGCGGGTGGGCTCGGCCCAACGTGAGCAGCTCCGGTAGAGTTCAAATAGTTGGGAAAATGGGGATGGAAGAAGGGAAAAGGGGGACGGAAGAAGGGGTTGCCGATCTCTTGTGCTTGAGGGGGGATGGAGAGGACGCAATGAGGTCCAATCACTCAGAGCTCCAAATCCTCAGAAGCCGACAAAAGCACTGGGAAGCACCCCTGGAAGGGACCCCGTGCCCCGTTGGGCACCTCCAGGGACTCATCGGGGGGGCCACGAGAGCTCGGGGCACTCATCCTGCCTTTGACCATGGCTCTTTTTTCCCAGATGTGACCCTCAAGTGCATCAAGGATAAAAGGGTCCCGATCGGGGTCGTTGTGCTCGTGGCAGCGTTGCTTCTTGCCATCATCGCGCTGGCGGGTAAGGGGGCGGTGATGCCCCCCATGAAAATCCACCCCCCCATCCTCCCCAGGGACAAACCCAACGGCGTTGAGACCCAACGGTGTTGCGTCCCAACAACGCGTTCTGCTCTTTTCCAGCTAAGAAATGCCCGTCATGCCCATCATGCCCCTCTTCCAGCCTTCCCAGCTGCCCGGAAAACGGGATCGGGTACAGGGAGAAGTGTTTTTACCTCGTGGAGGACGAAGCGGATTGGAATGGGGGTCGGAACTCTTGCCGTTCGCTTGGAGCCCACTTGGCCACCATCGACACCCGCAAGGAGCTGGTAAATACAAGGTCCCTGAGGAACTGGTGGGTTGGTGGCAGGAAGGACCGTGCAATGCTTGGGTTTTTCCCCCCTCCAGGGGTTCCTCTCGCGCTACGGGGGGTCCTCACAGCACTGGGTTGGTCTCTGGAGGGAAGGCGTTGGCCCGTGGAAGTGGCTCAATGGATCCATCTTCAAGAACACGTATGTTCCCGTCAGGTTGGGTGGGGCTTGAAGCCCCCTCTGACCCAGGGGGAAGGGTCCCTGCCCATGGCACAGGGTGGGCTTTGAGGTCCCCTCCAACCCAATCATTCCATGATCCCCGTCAGCATCAGCACCATCTCTGGTGCCATTGTCGTCCTCGTTAGCGTTACCATCGCCACCACCGTGTTCCATCTCTATCCCTGGAGGTGCCCAAGTCTGGGTTGGATGGGGCTTGGAGCCCCCTGACTCAGGGGGAGGGGTCCCTGCCCATAGGACTGGGTGGGCTTTGAGGTCCCTTCCAACCCAACCCATTCCATGGTTCCCTGATTTAGAGAGGTGGGAGCCATCAAACACCACTTCCTGTGCTCCAGCGAAGCTCTTGGTCCCCATTCCTTGGATTTTTGCCATGCGGGGCGGGGAGGGGCTTGAGAGCATCGCTGGATGACCCCCCCCGGGGGGCGATTGCCCCCGCCCCGGGCAATTGTGGAGTTTTTGCTCAGATGGGGCGGGTTCTGTGCTAGGAAGGGTGGTCCCAGCTCCTCAACTAGTCCCTACGGAAGCAGCTGAAGTGCTAACAGTGATGCCATTCCCTGCTCCGTTGAGTTTTCCGTGTGCCATTGGGAGCAGGTTCAACGTCCGGGGCGACGGCCAATGCGCCTACGTCGACGCCAATGGCATCGGCAGCACCCTGTGCTCCCAGCTGAAACCCTCCATCTGCAGCCACCCCCAAAGACGCCCCGCTGGGATCCAGAAAGGACCAGAAAGCCTTTGGAATTCCACCTGAAATTCCCCCTTGGTGGAGAAAATCCACCACCAGCTGCCACAGCCCCCGTGGAATGCAGCATCGAGTCTCCCGATGGGATAATTTCATCTTCCAAAGGTCAAAACTCCTCACCACGACCCCACGAACTCAACACGTTCTCCCTTCAACTTGACCACCGGGGTCTCTCCGGCTTTTCCAGTTGGGAAGATCGGAGAGGCTTGGGAACCTCCTTGCTTTCGCTGCTCCGGGTGGAGGAGCTGGAGACGAGGGGCAGGAAAACCAAGCAGAGAAAGGAAGCGGAATTACGTTAGAATCTCCCCATGCTCAACGTTGGGAGAAGATCCCGGTGTTGTCCAGGAGCCACCAAACACCTTCAGCCGGGATGGGTTTTGCCATCCCAATATCATCTCCATCCCAAACCTCGCTGTCCTCTCACCCTGCCTGATCTGGAGCCTCAGATGTGGGAATGGAGCCACCACCCCCAAGCATTGACCCCCGGTCCCCTGGAGACCAATGTGGGACGTGTGCAGATGCTCTGGTTTTGGTAACAAAATTTACCCCTTTGGGACATTTTCCCCCCAACCCCCCCAATCCAGGTCCGCGATCGTCACCTGAGCTGCGGAATCGGGAACGCAACACCCATTTTCCAGCTGTTTTCCAGCTGTGCGTGCACCGCTCGGTCCAATAAATAACCAGTTTTACCAAAACGTGCCTTTTTCTCCTAGAAAATGGGGTCACTGTGGCTACAGCATCACTCCCACCTGAAACCCCCGCCCCCCCCCCCCCCCCCCCCCTCCGCACCACATTCCAGGTTTTTAATAGGTTGGAATTCCCCCATTTGGATGTAAAATAGGAGTAAATGGTTTAAACCTCTTTTTTGCCTCTGTTCTTCAGCTGGGAAAGCGTTTCCATGGGGGAGGGGGGCTAAGGGATCTGGAAAGGGATCCGGAACGGGATGCAAAAAGGGATGCGAAAAGGGTCAAAAAAGGGGATCTGAAAAAGGATTAAAAAAAGGGATCCAAAAAAGTATCTGAAAAAGAAATCCGAAAAGGGATCCAAAAGCAGATCTGAAAAAGGATTAAAAAAAGGATCAGAAAAAGGACGTGAAAAGGAATTAAAAAATGGATCTGGAAAAGGATCAAAAAAGGGATCCAGAAAAGGATCAGAAAAGGGATCTCCAATGGATCCGCCCACACTTCCCTCTCTCCCAGTTGGTGGGGGTGGGGGGGAATCCCGAAGGGATTTGCTCCTGAGCAGCTGCCCTGGTGGCCCCTCCCCCCCAGGAACACACAGGGCAGAGCCAAGCAAGGGGCAGGGTGCCCCAGCACCTGGACCTGCCCACACCTGGGTGTCCTGGCTGCATCCCCCTGGAGCACACCTGAGCGTCCCACCTGTGTCGGCTTTTGGCAGGAAGACGAGGAGCAGCCGTGGAAATGGGTGAAGAACTCATGTTCCCCCCCCAGCTGTGAGTCCATGCTTTCCATCGTTGACGGAGTTGGTTGGGGTTTCCTCAACCCTGAAGGCAGATCCGGACGTCACGGTGGGACGAGGACGTTTGGGAACATCCAGAGCTTTTTCGCTTTGAGTTGAGAGGTGGAAGCGGTGCCTTCAGTGGAGAAAACACCGTTTCTTCGATGGTTTGATTGGTGAATTTGAGGGGGGTTCTCACGAAGCTTTGGGTTCCTCACGGCCAACCCAGGAAAAATTCACCTCCAATATTGGTGTCTGGGCCCATGGAGATGCCCAAGAACCAAAGGGGGGTGAAGCCAAAGTGGGGTTTTCCTCCTTTATTCCTGCTGTCTCTATCTCAGGTGGGTTTGTCTTGTCCATCCTTCCAGGTTCCAGCTCCATGGTGGCCGCCTCTGCGCCCACTTGGACAACAAAGGGCTTGGCTCCTCCTGCTGTAGCGCTGCCAGGAGCTGGGTTTGCACCAAACCGGAGCTGCGGAGCCCAAGGAAGGGCAATGGGATGAGACGGGCACCAAACCTCAGCGTCGGCTCCTAAGGGGCTGCTCCTCAACCCCTCAAATTTCCGGTGGGCGACAGGGAAAGAAAAGAGAAACCTCAAAAAAGCCCATGGAAAAAGCAAATTTTGGGGGAAAAATAAGTCCTTTGCTAAAAATCACCGAGCAAGACCCAACGTTGGTTGCGTTTGCTGACCCAACGTTGGCCATGTTCAATGACCCAAGACTGATTGCGTTCACCGACCCAATGTTGCTGCTAACGAGCTTCACGTTCATTAACAGGAGTGTTTTTCCAATGAGCCCAGTGCTTGGACCCAAACCCCTCTGGATTGAACCCAAAACGGAGTCCGGCCAAGGCCCCACTTCCCTCTTGCAGTGGAAGAGGCTCCGGGGACAGGAGGAGTTGAGGAGCACCCAGAAGCGTCTCCAACCAGAACCCCCACCTCAACTCTTGGCAGAGAGTTTGATGGTGGAGAGGAGCACGGAGAAGTAGGGCAAGACCTTCTCCCCACCAAAGGAGGCCACGCGGAAGGTGAAGATGCGTTGGCGGCTGCCGACGGCGTAGAAGGAGACTTGGCCCACCTCGTAGTCCAAGAAGACTCCGATATCTCCATTGACGAACGGCACGGAGGTGTTGGAAGGGGCTGTCAGTGCCACGCAGAGCTCATCGTACTTCTGCAAAGCCCAGATGGCGGCGTTGGGTTGGAAGAGGACGCGGCCTTTCCTCTGGAGCGACTCCCGGGCCACCCCGACGGCCCAGAAGCGCCCAGTGGCCTCCACCTCCCAGTAGTGACGCCCCGAGGTGAAGCCCTCGCTGCCCAGCGCGCACGGGTCTGTGTCAAAGCGGTCCGGAGCCTCTGGCCACCGGCGGCTGGGTCTGCCCCACGTGGCTTCTTTGAGGTCCTCGGACAGGATCACCTCAGGTCCCACCGTGGCCGGGTCCAGGGTCACGTCCACTGGAACACGGAGAAGGAATTGGAGGCCAAACTTGACCACAGAGAAGCCCAGCCCCAAAAATCCCCTTCGTTGTTGCTTGAGAAGGAGAAAGGGAAGGAGGCAAAGTTGGAGACGGAGGAGCCAAGAAATGGAGATTGGAGATGGAGCCGAGGGACGGAGAAGAAGCCGAGGGACGGAGAAGAAGCCGAGGGACGGAGAAGAAGCCGAGGGACGGAGGATCTCCAGGCAAAGTTGCAGACAGAGGAGCCAAGGGACAGAAGCTGGAGGTGGAGAATCTCCAGTTGAGGTTGGACACCAAGGAGCCAAGAGATGGAAGTCAGAGACGGAGCATCTCCAGGGGAGGCTGGATAGAGAGGAGCCAAGAAATGGAGGCCAAAAGATAAAGGATCTCCAGTTGAGGAGACCGAGGAGCCAAGAGGTGGAAGATCTCCAGGCCAGGCTGGACACGGCGGAGCCAAGAGATGGAGGAGCCAGGGAGACAGAAGGTGGAGCTGGAGGATCTCCAACTCCAGCCACCTCAGCTGACGCAGCCCAGAAGACGTTTGGCTCCTCTCTGGTTACCTTCAAACTGCTTCACGGTGTCGTAGTCCAGGGCGAGGTCCCAGGTGCGCGGCCGCGGTTTGAGGACGAAAGACATCGCACCCGCGCTGTCCTCCCCTCCCAGCCGGCGGCACTGGAAGGGGAAAGAACGGATAAAGCAGAACCCTTGTCCTACAAACAGGTCCCATCTCAGCTCTTCTCCCATTTTTGGGTCAGAAAATGGGGGCAACCACCATGTTTAATCAAGAGTGGAAGAAAATGTTGGGTTTTCACCCCCCAAAGTTCGTTTCCTTCATGGAGAAACCCATGAATTCCCCAAAGATCACGACAGGAGTGTGAGGAGGATGTTGGGATGGGTCCATCTTCCTCATAGATTGGATCACCCACCAAAGTACACAAAATCCTCAAAATCCACCTGAAATCATGGAGTCCTGGAAGGGGTTGGGTTGGGAGGGACCTCAAACCCATCCAGTTCCACAGGCAGGGACCCCTCCCGCTGGGTCAGGGGGCTCCAAGCCCCATCCAACCCGGCCTTGGACACCTCCACCAGCTCCGGGGAGATGAGGACATGGAGGAACCCAACCTCAAGCCCTGGGTTTTGAACACGAACGCGTGTCGCCCGCCGCAAAATTCGCTTTAAATTGGTGCTAAAGCCCCGAAACGGTTGAAGAAACCCAACTGTGATGCTCAAAAATCCAGGATTTGCTGCTTTTCTGGGGGTGGGGGTGGGGTGTTTCCCAGAAAAATTGAAAAAAAGGGGAACGAAAGCAATGAGTGGATGAGTAAAAGTGGGAAAACCACCCCAAAATTCAGGTCCTGGGAGCTGTTTCTCACCCAGCCTCCCCCCTCAGATCGTTCTGGGCGGGCGAGAAGCAAAGTACGACCAGGACCAACCTTTAAATCCCAAAGGGAAAACAGGGAGAAATCCACTTCCCTCATGGCTGCGAGGGAGAAAATGCCCCAAATCACCCCTTTTTCCCCCCAAAAAAACCCACAGCAAGGCGACACCAAGCCCCCCACACCCCCCCCCGCTGGGATTTCCCACTTTTCAAACCTTTCTTGGTTTTTGTTGGGGCCACCAGCGCCGTTCTGGGGCTCCTCAGCTGCTTTTCCTCCACCAGCGCCTTCTCCACTTAAAGTTTTTCTTTCTCTCTTTCAGTTTTTTTTCTCCCTCTTTTCTTCTCCCCCCCCTCCCCTTTTGCTTTTTTTCCCCCTGCCTCTTTTGGCTTTTTACTCTACTCTTTTCCCCCCCCTTTTTTTCTCCCCTATTTCTTTTTTTCCCCCCTATTTTGTTGTTCCCCCCCTTCTTTTACAGTTTTCTCCTATTTTTTTTCTCCTCCTATTTTTGTTTTTTAATCCTCCTATTTTTGCTTCCACCTCCCCCCCTCTTTTGGCTTTTTTTTCCTCTGTATTTTTTTCACCCTATTTTGCTTTTATTCCCCACATTTTGCTTCCCCCCCCCCCTTTTTTGCCTTTTTTCACCCTAGTTTTGCCTTTTTCCCCCCATTTTTTCTTTTTTTGCCCCTATTTTTGCTGGTTTTCCCTTATTTTGCTTTGCCCCCCCTATTTTTGCCTTTTCCCCCCCTCCTATTTTTGTCCTTTTTCCTCCCTCTTACAGGTTTTTTCCCCCTCTCTCTGGCACAGCCGCAGCCAAAGCTCGGTCTCATCTCTCCCCACGCCAGTTTTTATCGGCCAAGCAGGGAGGCCACCTCCAATCTCCCTCTCGCAGCTGCGGCCACGATGCGCTCAGAGGGCTCCGATTGCACCTTTTCCCCCCTCAGTTTCGGGGCCGTTTGCGTCTGAAAAGTAGAAAAAAAAAAAAGAGGTGGTGTCAAAAATGGGCATTATCGCACGGCACCACATGGATGGAATCAGCTCCATTTGCCCCACGAAATCTGTCTCCGGCTGCTCCGGGAGCTGGGAATGCGACAATTTGGGAGCCAAAACGCGTTTGAAGCCGAACGTGGGTGAGGGAATTGGGTTTTCCCAGGCGGAAGCGGAACGTGGGAACACCCAGGGGCGGATCGAGCGCCGGAGTCGTCACCGACGCCGATTTCCATCGCTGGGTTTCAGCAGCGATGGGTGAGCAGCTGCGAGCTTCAGCACCGGAGCCTTTGGGGGGACCCGACGAGACCTGCGAGGTGAGATTAGACCCCCCAGGCTTCCTCCCCACCCCCCAAAACCGGAGCAAAGCCCAAATCCTTTCATTTCTTGGTGGGAACCCAACAAATGGCGTCGGTTCATGGGTGAAACTCAACGCACGTCGACCCCCGATTGGGAGAACCTCAATGTAAATCCATCCCCACTGGGGGGCGGGGGGCTGGGGGGATTTATTTGCTTTTCACCCCTCAAATTGAAAATTTTAAAGGCAGGGTTGCACAAATGAGCTGGGAAAGTTCCTTTAAATTATTATGGGCTTTTGGGGAGGGCATTTAGGAGAAAATCCAGGCTCCCCTGCGATCCCTACGGAAGGCACTGGCAGAGCTTCTGGAGTGGAGAGCGAGCGAGGAGAAGCGGCGGCTGCAATACCTGGTGAGGCCCCGCTCGGCAATTCCACAGCCCAAAATGCTCCTTTGGGTGGGTTTTTTTTTTCCCTCCCCCTCCTCATCCTTCAGGCAGAAATTCATGGAATCGTCTCCGCGTCGCATCCTGGCGCCGGGCAAAGCCCCAAATCCGGTTAGAGCTGTCGGCGCGGATCCCAGGCAGGTTTGGCGAGCGCCGTCCCTGCCCGCAGCCGCTTCTCATCCTTCCTTTAAATCGTTTTATTTTCACGGCGCCACTCATTTTCCTCCCAGATCAAATCCTAAAGGGACGCTCGTTAACATGGAATTAACGCTCTTTTCGGCTTCCCAAGGGCCCTGGTTGGGTTTTGGACAAAACATAAGGAAACAATGGCAACGAGGATGGGAAAACGAGAAGGAAATGGATGGGGTGAACTGCTTAATTAACCCCAGTCATTAATTAATTAACTCTCGGTTGTTAATTAACCACATCCCTGGTGTTAAAGCCTCCTTAATTCCAACCAAAGCACTTTATCCTTCGGCTGAGAAAGGGGAAAATTCCGATCTGGGGGTGGTGTGTGGTCTCACGTGGGGTTTTTTTTTCCCTCCTGCAGGAGACGAGCGAAGCCGAGCGGCGTCGAATCGAGGCCGAGTTCGAGCGGCTGCGCCGGCTCCTGGCGGAGAAGGAGCGCAGGGCGCTGGGGCGGCTGGCAGAGCTCGACGCCGCCTTCGAAGCCACCCAGGTGGAAAAATCCTTGCGCGTGGCCGAGGGGATCACGCAGCTCCAGGCGCTCATTGGGCAGCTGGAGGCCAAGCACCTGGCCCAGGTGAGACCCCTTTCATGCCAAACGCTCCCTCAAAGCGTTGCCTGGGGGTCCTGAATCCTTTTCTTCCTCCTTTTTCTCCCATTTTTAGGATCTGGGGAGCATCCTAAGCAGGTAAGTGGTGCTCAGTCGCTTCTGCCCGTGTCACCCCGACTGCAGGGGGGCTCGGCTGGAGTTCAGCATCCCTCGTGCTCCCGCCCATCTCCATCGTTTCTCTTCCCAGCTGGAGCAAAATAAGGCTTCACCTTCCCTCTGGGCTCCCATTGGAGCTGGAGAAGAGCCTGAGCTCCTGCCGCCGCCAGCGGGAAGCTCTCCGGGAGGCCTTGAAGGAATTCAGAGAAGGAAAAGGTGAGGTGGCTTTTTTTTTTAAATCCCTTTTTTTTTTTTCCTGCTCCCCCCAAACCTCTCCCACCCCGCGCTGACCCCTCCCCCACCCCTGGGTGTCCCCACAGAGGCAAAAGCGACTCTGGAGCCTGGAGCAGCTCCTCTCCCGCAGCTCCTGGCGGACAGGAAAAGCGTGAGGTGGGACAAGGAGGAGCGGGGCGAGGTTGGAGAGCCCCGGCGAGGGCAGGAGGAACCGGCTGGAAGCCACGAGAGGGTCCCCGCCGGGAGGTGCCGGACCCAGACGCGATAACCGGGACCCCGAAGATGCCGCTTTTCCCTCCGGATCCCCGGGCGTTGCCCGCGGCCCCCAGGACCACAACTTGATATCCCGACCTCCCTCCCCCAGCTCAGAGCCCGCAGGAGCCTCCGGGATCGATCCTAACCCGGGGCTGCGGGGAAAGCGCCGGGCGCGGGGATGGCGGACCTGGTTGAAAATTGCGCCGCCCGACTCGCGCCGCCGCCCCTCGCTGCCTACGGCCGCGCCGGACCTGATTGGGAACCACCACCACCACCATTGCCCTCCCCCCGCCTCGCGCAGCCCCCGCCGTTACCAGGGCTTTCCCCACCCCCGCCACTGGAAGCGCTTTCCCGGCTCCAGGATTTAAGGATGTGACTGGGGGGGATCCCCCACCCCCGCCGCTAGAAGTGCTTTCCCGGCTCCAGGCATGAGGACTGGACCAGGGCACGGCCCGGGCCGTGCAGCCCCCGCCGCGGCTCCGCGGCTGGAATCGCCTTCCCGGTTCCGGGATCTCGGACCTGATTTGAGAAAACACAACACCCCCAGCACCACTACCACCTCCCCACCTCGGCTGGAAGCGCTTTCCCGGCTCCGGGCTTTACAGATCTCATTGGGAACCGCGCCTGGCTCCGCCGCTTTCCAAGCTGCCGGAATGCGGATCTGACCGCGAACCCTCAGCCCCGGCTCCGCCGCTGGAAGCGCTATCCCAGCTCCAAGCGCACCGAGTTGACTGGGAGAACACATCCCACTTCCTCCCCCGCCCGCCTCAGCCCCGCCTCCAAGTGTGCGGACCTGATTGAGAACCCTGGCTCCGGCCCCGCCCCCTCGGTGCTGTTTCTGCAGCTCGGGGGAAGCGGACCTGATTGGGAACCACCACCGCCTGCCTTTGCTGCCACGCCCACAGCCCTCCCCGCTCCGCCCCTGGCAGCGCCCTTTCCCATTCACCCCCGCTGCGCGTCCAGCTCCTCCGCCGAATTCCTGGGGTGGCTCTGAAAAGAACCTTTGGGTTCAAGCCTTGTTCCCTCTTTAAGCCTGGCCCTCAGCCGCTACCCCCGTTCGCCGCCGACCCTTTGGCCGCCTCCGCCTTCTTCCCCGCTCTTCCCGGCTTCTTCGCCCGCCGCGTCCCGGCTTTCTCGGCGCGGCGTTGAGCGCCTGCACCGGCCGCCCTCGCGCCTCGCTGCCCCCGCAGTTCACGCACCCGGAACGAGCCGGCCAAGCCGCTGCCGCTCACGCCCTGTAGGAGCCCCTTGCTGAGCAAACGGCTCAGCACCGCTTGCAGGCGGCCGCGGTTCCGCACCGCGTCGTAGCCTTGGGTGGTCGAGCGCCTTCTTGATGGCGGCGAGCGAAACGCCTTTACCCGACCCGCGCAGGGAGACGCTGCGGAGGATGAGAGCCCTCAGCGCCGGCTGCTTGCCCTTCTCCTCCGGCAGCGTCGCCGCGTTCGAAGCCAGAGGTTGCGGGGGGGGGGGGTTTCACGCGTGGCATCTCCGGGTCGCCCCGGGTTTCGAGGGGGTTGCTGCCCCTTCTGCCGCTCCGCGATGCCTCGCCCCTCTCCGGGCCCCCCATCTCCGGGTCCCCCCCTCTCCGGGACCGCCCCGAGCCTCCGCTCCGCTCCGCCCGCCCGCTGCCTCCGCAGCCTCCCCCCGACTGCGGGGCCCCCTTTTAAACCCCCCGGCCCCCTTTTAAACCCCCCGGCCCCCTTTTAAACCCCCGCGTCGGACGCGACCGAGTCAACCCCCTCGCGTCCTCACCCACCCCCCAACCCGCGCCCCAACCGCCCCGAGCGGCCGCAACGGAGCCAAACCCCCCCGCGCCCGCCCTCCCTCTCCATCTCCTCCCCCCAAATACGCTCTTTTCTCCCCAAAAACTGCATCTCCCCCCAAAATTGCATCTCCCCCAAAATACGCTCTTTTCTCCCCCAAAACCAGCATCTCCCCCTCCAAAAATAGGCTTTCTCCCCCAAAAACTGCGCCTCCCCCCCAAAAACTGCATCTCCCCCCCAAAATACCCTCTCTTCTCCCCAAAAACTTCATCTCCCCCCAAAAAATACGCTTTCTCCCCCAAAACCAGCATCTCCCCCCCCAAAAATAGGCTTTCTGCCCCAAAAACTGCATCTCCCCCCAAAATACGCTCTTTTCTCCCCCAAAAACTGCATCTCCCCCCCAAAATACCCTCTTTTCTCCCCCCAAAAACTGCATCTCCCCCCCAAAATACGCTCTTTTCTCCCCCAAAAACTGCATCTCCCCCCAAAAAATACGCTTTCTCCCCCAAAACCAGCATCTCCCCCCAAAAAATAGGCTTTCTCCCCCAAAAACTGCGCCTCCCCCCAAAATACACTCTCTGCCCCCAAAACTGCATCTCCCCCCCCAAAATACCCTCTTTTCTCCCCCAAAAACTGCATCTCCCCCCCAAAAAATACGCTTTCTCCCCAAAAACTGCATCTCCCCCCCAAAATACGCTCTTGTCTCCCCCAAAACCAGCATCTCCCCCCCAAAATACCCTCTTTTCTCCCCAAAACTGCATCTCCCCCCAAAAAATACGCTTTCTCCCCCAAAACCAGCATCTCCCCCCCCAAAAATAGGCTTTCTCCCCCAAAAACTGCGCCTCCCCCCCAAAATACACTCTCTGCCCCAAAACTGCATCTCCCCCCCCAAAATACCCTCTTTTCTCCCCCCAAAACTCCATCTCCCCCCAAAATACGCTCTCTTCTCCCCAAAAACTGCATCTCCCCCCCAAAATACCCTCTTTTCTCCCCAAAATACACCTCTCCCCGCTAAGGGGGTTCCCGCCCCCCCCCCCCCCCCCCGGTAAACCCCAGCCTTTCTAAAACGCTCCAAACCGGCCCCAAATCCGGCGCTGCTGCAGAAACGCTTTGTGAGTGAGAAATGAAAGCGTTTGGCGTCTCAGGGCGTGCAAATCCAGGGCAAACCCTGGCTTCTCCCGCTGCTGCTGAAGCCTCCGGAGGGCTGCGATCCCTCTTGGAGGTCCTGAGATAATTAGGAATTAATTAAGCCTGGGGTTTGTCTCCTGTCAATTAAAATCTCGTTCGCAGAATCCTGAGGTGGTTTTAGGCAATTCAGGGGGGAAAAAAATACATTAAAAAAAGAAATACATCAAATTAATGTATTAGTTGTGTTAATTATTATTAATTATTAATTTATTATTTATTATTAATCAATTTATCATTCAAATTACTCAGTTTATTGTTTATGTTAATTATTAACTTATTTATTCTAATTATCAATTAATTTATTATTCATTCTAATTGTCGTTAATTTATTATTTATGTTAATTTTTGCTATTATCTATTTAAATTATTATTTAAATTATTAAATTATTATTTAATATTTATTTAAATATAAGTAAATTTAAATAATAAATTACTAATAAATTAAACAATAAATTTTAATAATACATTTTTATTATTTAAGTATTTAGATATTTTATTATTATTTAGTTAATTACATTAAGAATACATTAAAAGATTAATTAATTTCCTAAAAGCTTTTGGGATGAGTTGTTTTGGTGCTTTTTTGCCCCCCCTTTTTTTTTCCTGCCCAGAACCCCCCCGGAATTTAATTTTCAGGGTTTATTTTGGGTCGATTCCTCCTGGTTTGCCCCGTCCCGTCCCGTCCCGTCCCGTCGCGCTGCGCACCCTCGGGGCCCGCACGCTGGGGGGAGCGTGAGGAGAGGGGATCACAAATGCAGCTTTCTATTGGCTGTCGGACGCTCTGAGTCTTCCTATTGGCTGAGAGCGGCGACCAATGAGAATGCGATTTTCCGATCCGCTAAGCTGGGCTCTTTCTGCTGCCTCCTCGCCCAGGGGCGAATCCAGAGCTGTTTCTGGGGTTTTGCCGGGGGAAAAAAAAAAAGCACCCGGAAGGGGGTTTTTTTGCATCGCTTTGCCCTGTTTTTGCCTTCTTTTCAAGCCGGAGCTGGGGGTTTGGCAGCGCCTCCGATTTCCCTGGGGAAAAGCCAAATCTGATTAACTCGGGGCTCAGTGCCTCGTGGTTTTCCCAAGCTCTGTTTGGGAAAATCCAATTTATTTTCCTGGCTCATCAGCCTTAAATCTTTAATAATTCCGGGTTAGTGTCTTTTTTTTAAAAAAAAAAAAAAAAAAAAATTATATGGGCTGTGTTCTGTAAAAGTGAAACTTCCCAAAGGCCTTTGGTTGATGTGGTTCCCTGAATTAATTTGAATCCCTCCCCAAAAATCCCTCCGCTTACGGGGGTGCAAGATTTGAAGCTGGTGCCCCAGTGCCAGAGGCTGACACGGAGGAGAAAATCCCAGTAGCGATGCTGAGGTGCAGCACTTGGAGCTGATGCTGCACTGAAACACCTGGAGTTGATCATTAGGTGCAAGATTTGAAGCTGGTGCTTCAAAAAGCACCAAAATCTTGACATTCCCCAGCCAACAAATGACTTTGCCTGAGCCAGGGGGCGGCTCTGCTCTCCCTCTGAACCCCTCAAAAACCCACCTGAACCCCCCAACCCTTCCACCACCCCCCAACCCTCCCCCAATAAATCACAGACACCCCCACACAATAAAAAAAATAGACCCAAACCCGCTTTCTTTCTCTTGTCACGCAATTTTAGCAGAATTAAATCACCTTTTCTCCCTCCTGGCTCCTCACCAGGTTTGCCCAGACTCAACTCCACCCCTTAAATAGCCTTTTTTTTTTTCCAGCTCTGCTGGGCATTTCTCTGGTGAAAATAAGCCTGGAAATGGGAAAAATCCACAAGGGAACATCTTGCTTCGCAACGCTCGCCTCAAACCCACTTTCCCTCAAGCAAAACCCACCCAGAAGGCACATCTCTCACCCATTTAATTTGTATTATTATTTTTTTTAAAGACAGAGAAAAAAAAATCAAGGAAGAAGGGGAAATCGTCCACAGACCCAAGAAAAGGATTTTGCACATTGAGGAAGGGGCTGCACTCAAGGGATGGGGGGTTTTTTGCCTATTTAATGCTTTTTCTTGTTTTTTTTCCTCCCCTCACGCTGCATTTCCCCATGAGAAAACCCCTCAAAACAGAAAGGTTTGTCTTTCCCTGGCTGTTTGTCAATGGAAACAAGACCCAACCCCCCCCCCCCCAAAGAACCCCCTCCCCGAAAAATATCTCTGAGCTTAATTTGAGGAGGAAAAGGGTTTTTTTTGAGGCTGCTGCTGGGAAGGTTTTTGAAGCGGAGAAGTCTCTGCTTCAGATTCGCCGGGAAATCGGGGGAAATGGGATTAAATCGCTTCTTGGGTTTGGCGATCGCTGCCGGGTTGGGAGCGGGGAGAGAGGCCACGGGTGGGGTTTTAGCCCCCGTTTTCAGCATCTGCAAGCAAAGAATTAAAGATAAATAAACCCAGCACCTGGAGGGCAGCGGGGAATCGGTAACAGGGTCGAAGCGTGGCGTTGCCAGGCAGCTGCCAGGCTCGCCTTCCCTCATCCGCAGAAATTCCTGACGTGGATCCAAGGAAGGGGAGAAACCATCCGGAAAAGCAGCAGGGAGGGCGGTGCCGTCACCTTCGAGGCCTTCATTTTAAATAAAGCCCCTACAAAACCTGCAGCTCATCACCAACCCCAAATTATAGCCCAGCTCGGTGCGTAACTCGACGTTTCCTTGCTTGTTCACCGCGAGGTGGGGTCAGAGGTGGCACGAGGGCTCGTGGCAGCGCGAGGTCCGTCGATGGTTTGTGGCGTGAGGAGAAATCAAAGTTGTTCTTCGCAGCATCCGGAGAAGATCCCGATGCTTTCCTTGCTTTGAAAAGAAGTTGAATTTAGGAATCCACAAAAAAATTAAAGGTTGAACAACTGAAAAACGAGGCTTCTTTCGTATCTCAGCGGGCACAGAGCCCCCTCGCAGGCGCAGGTGGAGGGAGAATCAACCTCTTTGCAGTTGCAGGCTCTGCACCAGCCGGACGTCGGCAATTCGGAGAGTCGAGCGCTTGGCGTGGAGGGCACAGAGCCCCCAGGCTTCGAGCTGGGCGAGCAGATGAGCCTCACAGCCCTCCCGCAGCGCTGCCACCGCCTCCACCTGCACCCCAAAACGCTCCCGGCCGACAGAGAAACCGCGCAGCAGCCTGCAGAGAGAAGACGCAGGGAGAAGCTCGGGGCGCTTTCGCCTTGAGAGACGGAGGCTTTTCCACAATGCTCGAGGCCGGCGCCTTTTGGGAGGGTTTGGGGCTCGAAAACGAGCACTTTTAGGAGGGTTGGGGGCGGCAGAGGTGGCGTTTTCAGGAGGATTTAAAGCCAGAGAAGGAGCATTTTCGGGGGGAGCCAGGGCTGGAAAAGGAGTGTTTTTAGGGGGATTTAAAGCCAGAGAAGGAGCGTTTTTAGGGGGATTTAAAGCCAGAGAAGGAGCATTTTCAGGGGGATTTAAAGCCAGAGGAGAAGCGTTTTCAGAGGGATTTAGGGCCGAAACAAAGTCCTTTTCGGGAGGGTTCGGAGCCGGAGAAGAAGCAGCCTGAAGACCCCTTTTAGCCGCCCTTCGCCTCGCCCGCGCCATCCCGCCCAGCTCCCGCCAAGCCCTCCCAGCCCCGCCCTGATAAGCGCTCCGCGCGTTCTGATTGGCTATTTTCCACCCCCTTCCCCAAGACCGGCGTCCCATTGGCTGCTCCTCCTCCGGCCAAGGGCGGACCTGAGTGGGAACCGCGCGGCTCAGCAGAGCGCGAAGGGCGCGGGGAGCCGGAGCCGAGCGCGGCCTGCGGGCCCTCAAACCGCCCCCTCGCCGCGCCGAGGCCCCTTTTAAGTTGGAAAAAAGCGGATTTTGGGGGGGGGGCGGGTGGATTTGCATTTCTTCGGTTTCAGAATGCGGGGGGTGTTGATAAAAAAAAGGGCTCAAAAGGTGCTTTTTTTTTTTTTTCTCTTTTTTATAAATCCTTGCCTCATTCTACCCAAAAGACACCGATTTGGGCGTTTTTCACACCAAAAACCCAGCTCCAGTGTAACCCGGGGGTGGGGGGGGGTGGGGGCAGTGTTGGGGCTTTTAATGCTCTGGTTTTGGGGAAGTTTGTCCCGATTCAAACATTTTAAGTCAAAGGGAGCAGCCAGCGCACTGGGAAATGGGGATTTTTCCACCTCAAACACAGGGAACCCCAAACTGGGGAGAAACTGATCCACAAAACCTGGGGACAGTGCTGCTGCCTCGAGGTAAAAACACTGAAAACCCCCAAATCTTTGGGGTTTGTGCGGACTTTTCCTCCTTTTAAGTGAAAATAAAAAAACATTCGGTGCTTTTAGCACCAGCAGCAGAGGCACCAGCTCCAAAAATATCCCTAAAACCACTCGGATTGAACGCAAATCCTGCTGGGGAGGGAGGAAAAAAATCCCTCCCAGCATCCCTGCTCTGTGCAGTCCCTTTCTCCTTCATTTTACTGGGGTAAAATTTCAGCGTTTCACTTAATTTGTTCCATTTCACAACTTCCTCTGCACAGACCCAGCCAGGTCCTTACAGCCCTCCTAGTTTATGCACTCCCAGCACCGAATCGAACAGCGGCGCGAGGCCCCCCGTGGCGCAAAACAAAGCCTGGGATGTGCGCAGCGGTAGGAAAAGCTTTCAGAAATTTGGGGCATTTTGAGGTTTTGGTTGGGTTTGGTTTTTTCTTTTTTTCCCCTTTTATTCTGGAAAATAATTTCCCCGCTCGGAGCCGCCTCTGTCCCAGGTTTCCCCCCGCGGCGAGGGGCGCTTTGGCACGGGGCGAACCCTCTTGGCTAAAGCCACGCCAAGCAAAAAAAATAACAAAACCAAAACCACCCTTAAAAGATGAAAAAAGGGGGAACCGCCCCCCCCCCCCAAAAAATGAAGCCCAGAACAACGGCGGCCGCTAACTCCAACTGGGATCGTAGCCCGTCCAGTCCGAGGGCGGCGCCAGGTACACGCGGCGTCCCCGATAGACGAAGCTGACGATGCCGCGGTAGCCGGCGCGGGGGACGCCGGATTTGAGGTCGTCCATCAGCCCCAAGGCTTTGGCGAAGGCTTTGAAGGAATCGCGGCCACTGTACAGCAGGCGGACGGCGCCCAGTTCCCGTCTCCGGTTCCCCTGGAGATCCTCCACCCTCACCTCCGGAGCGGAGTAAACCTTGGGAAGAAAGGAACGTTCGTACTCTTCCTTTTTGAGGTAAGAAAGATCCAGTTGGGTAAAAGGCACGAAACGGTCGTTGAGTTTGATAAACTTTAAATACTGATCGAAAAATTGGCCGTGGCTCACGCCTTTGCGACCGAACGTCATCGTCCGGGAGACCTCGGGGCGGATGCAGGAACGATCGCGTCTTTGTTCCGGTTGACGCATCCAATCGTCCCAAAAAGCTCGGGGCCATTTGGGTTCGAGTTCATCCCAAAGTTCTGCTAAAAGCAACCAACCCAAACCGGGAAAGAAATCGGTGCGGTAAAGCAATTCCGCTTGGGAGACGTCGACCATTTGTTCTTTGCCGTTGTCGTTCCACGCGGAGACGCACCAGAGGCTGCGGTCGGCGAGGAGGAGCGGGAACGTCGCTTGGAAATACTCGAAGAAATCCGGAGCGACTTCTAAATCGTCCTCGACCACGATAACGGCGCGGTAGTGGAAGGTGCGGAAAACCTGTCCCAACGCCCAACGGTAATGCCGAGCGATTTTGTAATAACCTTGGAATTTTCGGTGTTCTGCCGGCACGGCGATGTCGCTCAGGTCCGGTTGTCGGATGTGAGCGACGGCGTCGCCGTAGGACGCGATGACGCGGGCGGTTTCGGCGTGGCCGCAATCCTGGCTGACGATGAGCGGGAAGCGTTGAGCCGAAGGGCGGTACCGAAGGAGTTTATCCAAGCAACGGCGCACGGTGCTGCGGTCGCACGCCATCACCAACACCGGCAAAACGACGCCAGAGGGGTCGGTGGGACGCGGCGCGGCTGGCGAGGGTGGTGGTGGCGGAGGAGGAGGGCGAGGGGGGGAGTTGGAGCCCGCGCCGCTCGCTCCACAATCCGCTGTAGCGATGGATTTGCCGAAGGAGCTCTTTTTGACGTTCCAGTTCGGCTTCGGCATCTTGCGCCAAGCGGATCACCTCGGCCGTCAAGCGGTCGCCTTCGGAAGACGAAGAGGAAGCTGGGGAGGGCGGGCGGCTCCAGAGGAAGAGGAGGAGGAGGCCGTTCCAGGCGATGAAGAGCGCCGCCCCCCACAGCACCAAGCTGCTCTTCTTCAGCATCCTTCACCGCTCAAGCCCTCGCCATGGATCTGGAGGGGAAACACACGGCGAGGAAGGGGTTAAAAGAGGTGAAACCCCACCCTTTGGCACCCCAAAACCAAGAAGGGGGGAGGGGAGGGGTAGGGACACCCCAAAACCAACCCCCAGTTTCCCTCCCGCAAGGAGGAATTTCCCCCTCGCACTGACGAGAGGAAGCGAAACTGGAGCCTCCTGGGAATTCGCGGCGGCGCGGAGACACCTAAAAATGTTCAAAAAGGGGCAAAACGCCCCAAATACTGAACCCCAACCCCAAATGTGGGCACGGGCAGGAGCAGGGCAGAGTCCGCTGGTGTTAAAAATTAACCCAGGGTTGGCTCCGGGGAGGATTTTCCACCGTGGGGGAGGTGAATGAGGGTGGTTTGGGTTGAAAAAATGGAGATGTATAAAATAAAATCTGATTTTTGAGCACTAAAATCCTGCCAAAGTCCTGATTTCAGGGAGTTTTCACTCACCCCGCAGCCTGGCAGCGGAGGGAAATGTCAGCGGGGACAGGAAAGGGGAGGGAGGGGAAAAAGGGGACTTAAGGGAAAAAAAAAGAAGTAAAAATAAAGAAGGAAGAGGGCCAAAAAAAAAACAACAAAACAACGGAGAAAATCAAGAATTGGGGGGAGGGAGGAAGCGATTGCAGCGCGGGAGGCGAATCAAGGGTTAACGGTGGCGAGGGCCACGTTGGCGGGCGGAAAAGGGAATTAAAAGGGAAAAAAAACACAGGGAGAAAGGAGTTTAAAAGAGAAAAAAAGGAGAATTTGAAAGGAAAAAGTGAAAAAAAAAGGGGTTAAAAAGAAAAAAAGGGGAAAAAAAGGGATTTAAAAGGTAAAAAAGGGGGTGCAAAGTTGGGGGGAGGGGGGGTGAAACCACGGGGAATGGGAAGGGAGAAGGCGGAAAGCGCCGGCAACGGTGAGAATTCCCCTTTTTCTGCCCCAAAATTCTCGGCTGGGGGGGGGAGAGGAGGAAAAAAAGGGGGAAAAAGGCAATTTAAGGAGATTTGGGGGGTCCTGGGGGGGGGGGGGGTTAGGGAGGGGGGGGGGTTGTGTCGTACCTGGGGGGCGAGAGTGGCCTGGGACACCTGGAGCGAAACCGGTGCTGATTCGGAGCGTTTTGGGGTCAAATTGGAGAATTTTGGGGGGGGTCAAATTGGAGAATTTTGGGGGGGTCAAATTGGAGAATTTTGGGGGCCAAACTTGAGGCGGCGGCTGCGGTTTCGCCCCGCGGCTCGGCAGGACCCGACGGCTCGAGGCGCTGAGTAAGCAGAGCTGGGGATTTTCCCTGCCCTCGGTTTCGCTCGGGGTGACGAAAATCTCAAATTAATTCCCCCCTCCTTCCCAAAACTCCCCCAAAACCAACCCCACCCTCTTTTTTTTTTTTTTTTTTCCCCCCCTCAGGGCTAAAAAAAATTAAAAATACCCCAAATCGAGAGATTTTCTCCTCCCAGAGACCCCAAAACACCCAGATTTGGGTCAACCCCCCCCCGAATTTTGTGTCGCCGCCTCGAAATTAATCATTAATTATCGCCTTTACTTAACCCAAAGCTCGTTTTTGCCCCCCCCCCGAGGCGACACCAAAAACCCCTCAAAGCCACAAGGAAGCTTTTGGGGACCCTCCCAGACTGATTTCCCCCCCCTCCCTCCCCGTTTTCGCCTTCGTTTCAGCAACGACGGAATCAAATCTGAATTTGGGGGCAAATTCCCAATTTTGGGGGGGTTTTAACCCAATTCCAGGGGGAATTTGGGGGCGAGTTACCTGGTTGCGGCGCACGCCAGGGGGAGGGGGGGTCACTGGGGGTTCCCCCCTCCCCCCCCCCCCGTTTTCCGAAGCTGCCCGGGAATCCCTCAGGAATTGGGTTGGTTTTCTTCTCTTTTCTTTGCGGGGGGGGGTGGGGTGGGGGGTGGAGGGTGGTCGGTAGTTTCTTCGCCGCCGTCGGAGCTTCCTCGCGGTGGCGGCCGTGTCCGTCTGTCCGTCCGCTCTCTCAAGGCTCAACCCCCGGCCATGGTTGTGGTCGAGTATTTTTTTTTGGGGGGGTGGGGCTCTAAAAATGGGGAGGAAAGGGTTAAAATGCCCCAAATTCCCTCCCAATCCCCCAATTTATGGAAGAAAAAGCCCCCCCCACCAGACCCCTTTTTGGAGAGGAGAGGGGACCCCCCCCAGCCCCCAAGTCACACCCTCAGCCCCAAAAGTGGGGCTCAAGAGCCCCCCCAACCCCATAGAAGCTCCCCAGCCCCTCCTGCGCCCCCCAAAGGGGTCACTGAGAGTCCCCCTCTCCCCCCAGCCCCACTTCCCCCCCCCCCAGTGGTCACCAAGGGCCCCCCCTTCCCACAGCCCCCCCTCCCCCCCATCCCCTCCCGCTCCCCCCAAAGGGGTCACTGAGAGTCCCCTTCTCCCCTCCCGCTCCCCCCCCAGAGGTCACTGAGGACCCCCCCCCCCCCCCCCCAGCCCCTCCCGCGCCCCCCCCCAGGGGTCACTGAGAGACCCCCCTCCCCCCCCACAAAGGGGTCACTGAGAGTCCCCCCCTCCCCCCAGCCCCACTCGCCCCCCCCCCTCAGGGGTCACTAAGGGGCCCCCCCCCCTCCCCACAGCCCCCCCTACCCCCATCCCCTCTCGCCCCCCCAGCCCTCAGGGGTCACTGAGAGCCCCCCTCATCCCCACAGCCCTTGCCCCCCCCAGAGGTCACTGAGGGCCCCCCCTCCCCAGAGCCCCTCCGCCCCCCAATCTGGGGTTCAGGGGAGCCCCCTCATCCCCCCCCCCAATCTGGGGATCAAAGCAGCCCCCCTGGCCCCCTACCCCCCCCCTCGAAGAGGACACCCAAGCCCCTCCCCCCTTGCAGGCGACAGGAGGAACCCCTCCCCTCTCAAGGACACGGCCCCCCCTAGATGCCCCCTCCCCCCTTCATCCACGGGGCCCGAACCCCCCCACTTCTCCCCCCTCTCGGTACCAGCGGCGCCTCCGGCAGCGCCCGCCGCTTCCGCCCCGCCGCACCGGAAGCGCCGCCATGGCAACCGGCCGGTCTCGCCTCGGACCCGCCCCCCGCCCCGCCAGGCCACACCCACCCCGCCTCTCAGCGCCCAGAGTGCAACCAGGCCACGCCCCTCCACCCCCGCCAGACCACGCCCTTTCAATCAAGCCACGCCCCCTGATCGGACGGCGCCCTCAGACCCCGAGCAAGCCACGCCCCCCGAGGAGCCACGCCTCCTTCCGGACTAAAATGCACGCGAAGCCACGCCCCTTCGGTAAAGCCACGCCCTTCCACTCCAGGCCACGACCCCTCCCGCTCCGGTCACGCCCCTTCCCATTTTCCGCTGAAGCCACGCCCACCCCCGGCAGGTAGAGCCTCAAAGCCACGCCCACTCTCACAACAAGCCACGCCCACTCTCACAATAAGCCACGCCCCGGTCTCCCTACGCAATCCCTGGCGCCTTAATTAACCCTGAGGTCGCCGGTAATTAACGGGGTGGGGTGGAAGTGACGTAGAGGAAGGGGCGGGGTTAAGCGAGGCCCGGTGCACGCGCGCGGAGGCTCCGGGTCGGAGGCGGTAAGTGGGGGGAGCCGATGGGGGGGGAGGGCGACGCGGGAGTGGGTGGAGGAGGAATGGAGGGGTGGGGGCGGGGGGGGGGGGAATGGAGGGGGTGATGGGGGTGTTGGGGGGGGGGGACTGGGGGGGGCGATGGGGGTGTTGGGGGGGGGGGACTGGGGGGGGCGATGGGGGTGTTGGAGGGGGGCGGGAATGGGGGGGCGATGGGGGACTGGGGGGCCGATGGGGTATTGGGGGGGGAACGGGGGCAATAGGGGGGGCAATAGAGAAGATTGGGGGGGCTGAGGGGGGGTGTGGAATTTGGGGGGTCCCTGGGGGGGTCCATATGGGGCTCTGAGGAGCAGTGGGGGGTATTCGTGGGGGAGGGGGGGCAATGGAGGCGATTGGGGCGGGGGGCATTGGGGCACTGGGCTGGTTTTTAGCACTGGGAGAACTGGGGGGGGGTGCTGCCGCCCCCCCCCTCCGCTTTTTGACACCCCCCCCTTTTTCCACCCCCCCAGCCATGGCGCTGCCCCCCCCCTCCTGTTTCCACTCTTGCCTGGATTTCTGCCCCGACTGCGGCTCCGTTCTGCCCCGCCCGGGCACCTCGAGCACCGTCCGCTGCCCCCGCTGCGCCTTCACCCTGGACAGCACCAGTATGGGGGGGGACACCCCTCGAGACACCCCCCCTCCCCCCTCCCTTAGCCCCCCAAATTTTATTCCCCCCCCCCCTTTATTTTTGCTCCCAGATTTTGAAGGGAAAACTGTGCGCAGCGCCCTGGAGTTCAACCGGCTGGAGGTGACGGGGGGCAGGGGCCCCCCCGAGCCTGAACCCCACATGGGGGGGCCCCTGGTGAGTGAGGGGACACACACACACAACACCCCCCACCCCGAAAAAGCTGAGAGGAGGGGACCCCCCACCTCAAAATTCCACCTCGGAGAAGAGGAAACCCCACCAGGAATCCAAAAATAACGGGGGGGGGGATGTAAAAGTTCAAAAGAAGGGACCCCCCCCCCCTAATTCTAGCTGGGGGGGAGGGAATCCTGCCAGGACCCCAAAAGTGATGGGGGGGGAAGTAAACCTTCACGAGAAGGGGACCCCCACCCCAAAAAATCTGATAGGAGGCGACCCCCACCCCAAAACTCCATCTGGGAGGGGGATAAAACCCCACTGGAACCCCAAAATCTGACTGAGATAGGCCCCCCCCACCCCAAAACCCCACTGGCATAGGACCCCCCACACCCCAAAACCTCACTGGGACCACAAAACCCCACTGGATAGCACCCCCCCATCCCAGAACCCCACTGGGACCCCAAAACCCCACTGGGATAGGAACCCTCCATCCCAGAACCCCACTGGGACCCCAAAACCCACTGGGATAGGACCCCTCCACCCCAAAATCTCACTGGGATAGGACCCCCAGAACCCCACTGGGACCCCAAAACCCCACTGGGATAGGACCCCCCCCACCCCAAAACCTCACTTGTGGGGGGGTTAAAACTCCACATGGGGGAGTGTGTGTTAAACCCCACTTTTTGTGTGTGTCATGTTGTGTCCCCCCCAAAATAAGCCCCCACCCCCTCTTTTCACCCAAGATATTTGGGGTGGGTTTACTCGCCCCCCCCCCCCCCCGATCCTGGGAGTTGAGGGGGTTGCTGCCCCCCAAATGACACACACCCCCCCCCCCATTTTTTTTCGGGGGGGGGGGGGGGGGGGGGCGACAGGTGGAGCGGCGCTGCCCCCGCTGCGGGCACGAGGGGATGGCGTTCCGCACCCGCCAGATGCGCTCGGCCGACGAGGGCCAAACTGTCTTCTACACCTGCCCCCGCTGCCGGTGAGGCCCCCCCCCCCCCCCAAATTCTTACATCGCCCCCCCCTCCCTTTTTTTTTTGCCCCCCTCTCCTAGGTGTGTGGGGGGGCAGCACCCCCAGTTTTTCTCCCATAACCCTCCCCCCCTCCTCCTTTCCCCACAGGTTTCAGGAGAAGGAGGATTCGTGATGGAGGGTTTGCCCCCCCCCCCCCCCCCCCCCCCCGATGGGGGTATTTATTTGCCCCCCCCCGGGGGTATTTATTTACACCCCCCCCACCCCCCCAGTAATAAAAGCCCCCAGGTTTATATTTTAGGGCTCTGCTTGGGGGTGTCTCTGTTGCTCGTTCTTCCCCCCCTTAAATTCCCCCCCCCCTTAAATTCCCCCCCCCCTTAAATGCCCCCTCTATTTGCCCCCTAAACGCCCCCCCTTGGCCCTCTTTGCCCCCCCCCCCCCAAACTGCCCCCTATCTACCCCCTTATCTGCACCACCCCCCCCCGAAGTTGCCCCCTCAGCCCAGGAATTGCCCCTGCCCCCAGAGTTGCCCCCTTGGCTTCTATTTACCCCCCCAGCCCCTATTGCCACCCCCCCCCCCCCAGCTGCCCTCTCAGCCTCAGAATTGCCTCTTTGGATCCCAGTTACACCCCCCCCCCCCCCAATTGCCCCCTTGACCACTATTTGCCCCCCCTTGGCCACTATTTGCCCGTCACAGCCTATAATTCCGCCCCCCCCCCCCCCCCCCCTTCATTTTCACACACACACACACACACACACGCCCCCGCCCCCCATTTGGGTCCCTGTTTGCTTCCCGCCGCCGCTCTGCGCATGCGTGGGAATTATACCACGCATGCGCAGCCGTTGTACGGCGCATGCGCAACGGTTGTACGGCGGAACTGTGGCCGCCCTGGGGGACCATTTTGCGCGCGCACCGAGCGGAAGTGCCCTCTCGGGCCGGCCGGAAGTGGGGGCGGCAGGGACAGCGGTCCCGGCTCGCTCCTTCCCGGCGCTCTCGGCGCCCGCCGGGACCCCAAACCTCGGTTCTCCCCCATTCCCCCCCCTTCCCTGGCCCGGGGCAGACACCTCTCCCCGGTTCCCCCCCCCCCCCGCCCCCTCCTCCAGTCATGGCGGAGGCGGCGGAAAGCGCCGGGTGCGGTACCGCAACCGTTACCGAGAGCGGAGCCGCCGAAACGGTGAGGAGGGGGGGGGGCGGGGGGCGATGTAGGGGCAGAAAGCGGGGGGGGGGGGGATATTGGCGGGGGGGGACACACGGTAATGGGTGGGGATGTAGGGACGGGGGAAGGGGTGGGGGTGGGGATATAGGGACGGGGGGGGGGCGGTTAATGGGGGAGGAGGGATATAGGGATGAGGGGGGCGGTTAATGGGGGGGAGGGGGGGATATGGGGACTGCGGGGGAGGTTAATGGGGGGAGGGGGGATATAGGGCCGGGGGGGGGGAGGATATGGTGACGGAGGGGAAGGGGGGATATGGGGGGGCAGATAATGGGAGAGGGGGGATATGAGGGCGGCGGATAATGGGAGAGGGGGGGATGGGGGTGGGGGGGTGGTTAATGGGGGAGGGGGGATATGGGGACTGATAATGGGGGTGATAATGGGGGGGGGGGTGGGCCGGGATCAGGTGCGGAGATAATGAGGGGATGTAGAGACCGGGGGGGGGGGGGGGGGGGGGGGAGCGGGGCTGTGGATTATGGAGGGGGAGCAGAAGGGGAGGGGTCGATGGATGGACAGGACACAGCCAGGGGTGTCTGGGGGGGCAGCTCCAGTGCCTGGGAAGGGGTCCCAGCCCGGGTGTGTCCCCACCCACCCCCCCACCCCCAGAATCGCAGTTTGACGCTGAAGCTGCGCAAGCGGAAACCGGACAAGCGCGTGGAGTGGTCGAGCGACACCGTGGACAACGAACACCTGGGGCGCCGCTCGTCCAAGTGTGAGGGGACCCCCCCCCAAATCCCACCCCCTGCACCCGCACACCCCCGTGCACCCCAAGACCCTCTCCCCCGCACCCCCCAGATCCCCCTCAGACCCCTCTAAACCCCCTGCACCCCCCGATCCCCTTGGACCCCCCCCCCGATTTGCTCCTCTGAATCCCCAGATCCCTTTCAGACCCCCCTGCACCCCCAGATCCACCCCCTGCACCCCCAGATCCCCCTCAGACTCCTTTGATCCCCCCCACACCCCCAGATCCCCTTGGACCCACCCAGACCTCCCAGATGCCCCCTTTTCCCCCTCCCCCAGCCTCCATTGTCCCCCCAATTCCCCCTTGCCCCCTTTGCCCCCCCCAAAGCCTTCCATGTCCCCCAAATCCCCCCCCCCCCCAGTTCTGCTCCTCAGGTTCCCCCCAACCCTATTGGGGCCCCCCCCTGACGCCCCCCCCCCCGTGTCCCCCCCCCAGGCTGCTGCATCTATGAGAAACCACGGGCGTTTGGGGAGAGCTCGACCGAGAGCGAAGATGAGGAGGACGAGGAAGAGGAGGCAGTGGCGCCGCAGGGGGGGGATGAAGGCTGCGGCCACCAACACTGCATCAGGGGTCACAAACGGGGGCGGGGGCGGCGGGGGGGGGGCTGGGGGGGGCCCGCCAGGGGGTGATAGGGGGGCCCAAGCACCACCTCCTGCACCCCCCGCCCCCATGGAGCACTGAGGGACACACACACACACCCCAATATAGCCCCCCTCCCTCCTATTATTGATCCGGGACCCCCCCCCAACCTTAAATATTGACTCTGGGTGTGACCCCCCACCCCACATCAAAAACCACCCCCCTGGCTTGATGCTGCCCCCCACCCCCCCCCCGGCATCAGCTTGGGGTTGTCCCCCCCCCCATCAATTCCTGACCCCCCACATCAGCTCAGGGTCAACCCCCTCCCAAATCAATCCCTGAGCCCCTGCCCCCCCCCCTCCCCCCCCCCCCAACATCAGCTCAGGAGTTGAAACACCCCCGTATCAATTCCTGCCCCCTCCAATCGATGCCTCACCCTGCCCCCATCCCATCCCACTGAGGACCCCCCGATATCACTGCCTGTGCCCCCTCCCCCCCCTCTGCACCCCAGTGTGCGAAGGGGCCGTTTTGGGGTCCGTTCCCCCCTCCCCAAACACCCCCCTCCCCTCAGCACCTCTGGGCATTAAAGGTGGCACTGCTGCTGTGGGGGGGGGAGTGATGTTTATTGGGGGGGCATCAGCAGGGGGGCAGCTGCTGGGGGGCTCTGCCCCTCTCACCGTCTTGGGGGGCTCCATCGGGGTTGGGCGTGGGGGGGGCAGTGGCGTCGGCTCGGAGCTGGGCCCCCAGGCTGTGGGGAGAAAAGAGGGGATCATTGGGGGGGGGGGGCACCAAACTGAGGGGGACACAAATGTAGGGGGGACACACACGTGACCAACTGGGAGGAGGAGGGGGGGGGAGGGTGTCAGCACCCCAGGGAGCAGCAGTGGGCACCGAGGTGGCATCACCAACACCACCCCACCCACCCCCCCCCCCCCGGGGGAAAGTGGGGACTTTGGGGGGGGAAGGGAATAGTGACACCAGGGTGACTTCTGGGGTGTGGAGACATGGGGGGGAGGTCTTCGAGGGGGGGGACACACGATGACGACAACACACACTGTGCGTTGGGGGGTCACCAGGAGTGACATTGGGGAGAGGTGGGGACATTTGGGGTGCAGGGACACTGGGATGGAGGGTGGTAGGGGTGACAGTGACATTCGGGGCATGGGGACACTGAGAGGAGTGGGGACACAGGGTGGGGGTGATGATGACTCTTGGGGTGTTGGGGCACTGGGGTGTGGTGGCATCGGGAGGAATGGGGACAGCAGGGTGTGGTGGCACTCGGGGTACGGTGATGTCACCCCTCCAGGCAGCTGTGCACGTGCCGGCTCGGGGCGTGAGTGGCACCCAAACAACCGCACCCCGGATGTGGTGGCGCCCCCAGGGGTGTTTACGCTTGTGTCCCTCAGATTCCGCCCTACCCCCCCTCCCAAACGCCCTAGATCCCCCCAGTTTCCCCCCCTCCCAGGACACACGCACCCCACACACACACATTCCTCCCTCCCAGCCCTCCAGTACCCCTCATATCCCCCCGGATCCCCTCCAATTGCTGCCCATTCCCCCCAGACGTCCCCCGGATCCCCCCATTTGCCCGGAACCCCACCAATTACCTCCCCCCCCAGTTCTTCCTATTGCCCCCCAGTCCCCTCGGATTCCCCCCCCCATTCGCTCTTCCCATCGCCCCCCAGTTCCCCCCCCCCAACTCTCCCTCAGTTCCCCCTGGATTCCCGCCCCCCCCATAAGGCTCCCCGATTCCCCCTGGATCCCCCCCCCCCCCAGTTCTTCCCATTGCCTCCCAGTCACCCTCGAATGCCTCCCCCATTCCCCTCAGTTCCCCCTGGATCCTCCCCCCCCCCCCCCCCCCCAGTTCCCCCTCCACAATGCCCCTGGATTCCCCCCCCCTCAATTCCCCCTGGA